>MU159551.1:161194-175920 GCA_015888305.1 Antheraea pernyi | reverse complement strand
GTGGAACGCCCTCCCCGGAAGCCATACTGGCGGATCCAGTTTTTTTGTTCCAGGTTTTGGTGGTGTCCCTTGACATCGCCAACGCCTTCAACACCCTGCCGCATGGGGTCATACGGGAGGCGCTCCGATATTTCGGAGTGCCCCCCTACCTGCGGCGGGTGCTGGAGGCGTACCTCGAGGATAGGGAGGTCGTCTACGTAGACGACGACGGGCGAATGGGCCGGCGGGCCACAAGGCGGGGGATTCCACAGGGGTCGGCCTTAGGGCCGCTCCTGTGGAACATGGGCTACGACTGGGTGCTCCGCGGCGTGCTCCCATATGGGGCACGCCTCATATGTTACGCGGATGACACCCTAGTCGTAGCCCGGGGGTACTGCACGTGGCAAATGATGATGAATAAATACCAATTTATCTGCGTTAAAAGGCAACAGACGATTTCGCTTGTCTTCGTATACAAGGCCAGCTTCCGAAAAAAGGCTTACGCTATATGCACTGCCGCAGGGCGCTAAAAGGTAAATTCTATGGGTATTGTTGATCGTCACTTTTTATATTAAAATATTTCCATAAAGGTGATCTTTTTTTATGGAAGACGTTTTTTTCGATACCTAACTTTAGATTTATAAAAAAAACACTAATAAAATTAACACAGACTCAAACAACACCTTTTTTCATAACCTCTTATGATCGTATTTGCAATCAATTCAAGAAGACAATAAAGCGCTAATGTCACTCAAAAACGAAAGGGCCCGAAATCAGCCGAGTCCACCCGATCGCTTAGTGATCACTCGTGTAACGAGTCGCCACTCGACGATGTTCTGCCGGATATTCGGCTATCCGGCTATGAGACTGGCCGAATATTCGGAATTCGGTATCCGGCAGAACATTTATCCGTTTCATCTCTAACAATAACATAATATTTAAAAGTTATTATCAATAGTATGCAGCAATACAATAGTATGTAGGCAGCTGTACAGTTTTTGTATGTGAACTCGCTAATATTCAGAACTACCGATCTGATGTGTTAAGATAGGTATTTATGCTTTGATTATTCCATTTATCGAGGAATATACAGGAACAATTTTATAATCCGTTGTCAAGGACGAACAATGAGAATATAATTTAACGCAGTGTAACTTTTGGTTGTGGGGGGAGCTGCGCCGCATCCTGGCGGCGGCCGTGGGAGCGGTCTTATCGCTGCCGAGCGTGGTTTCGGCCATGCTCTGCAGCGAACAGGCTTGGCGAGCGATGGCCTCCTTCTGCGAGGAGGTCATCTCGCAGAAGGAGGAGGCGGAGAGGGCCCGCGAGGTAGACCCTCAAAGTGGCCGTCTCCGCCAAAGGAGGACAGGCAGGAGTAGAAGGCGCTTCGCCCAACTCCTCCTGCCACCGTAGCCGGACCTGAGAGGATGGGTCGGGGGGCCCATCTCCTCATTGCACAGGTCTGGCGGACGAAGGGGGGCAGCCGGTGTGTACCCGGTCTGTCCCTCTATAGGTAGGAGCCCGGCGGTCACCTTCCGCCGGGCGGACCGTGGGGGCTTTACAAGGTTGATTAGCTTGAACGATCCCTTGCCACCCCCACAAAACGGTCTGTCGGTACACCGTGGGGTTTTAGTCCGTGCGACTCGGACATAACCCACCCTCTCGCCACCCTCCCGGGGGAGAGGGTGGGTTATGTCCGAGTCGCACGGACTAAAACCCCACGGTGTACCGACAGACCGTTTTGTGGGGGTGGCAAGGGATCGTTCAAGCTAATCAACCTTGTAGAGCCCCCACGGTCCGCCCGGCGGAAGGTGACCGCCGGGCTCCTACCTATAGAGGCCAAAGCCGAGGTGTGCCGTGCACCCTTGAGCTAGTTGTCAAAATAAAATCGGCTGAGTGCCTTAAGCGCTCGCCTTAGTAGTCCGGTGAAGCTGTTAAGACCTTGCTTGGTCAATAGCGTAGTCAGTTCGGAAAAAAAAGTGTTCAAAAAAACAGACAGACGGACAGACATTTCTTAAAAGGATTGGAATGTATTTTATTACTTACTCTAAGACACCTGCAACAATTTTTTTCACATAAATCTAAAATGTACAATCACGTTACATTTACATTCTTATTATATGTATAGATAGATATAAGTATAAATTAAAATAATCGTGTACAAAACTATCGATATCGAATAGAACCGATATTTTTCTGTATCCCTGCTCTTTGCTCAATATTTGCCGGCATTCTGATCACTGAACTCAATCGAGTCAATAAGTGTGAGCAATCGCTCATACTTTCAGCATAAGTCGACTTTTGATATTTTAGCATTGTTTTATGAATGAAGCGGATTGTGTATGTGATATATATATTTTATACAAATATAAACTTTTTTGTTGCCATGTTATTTTCATTTTAAATTCTGATTCAGATGACAGATTTACTTTGATCATAAAATGGCGAACTTATCATTTACTAGAGATGTGCGAATAATGTTCGTATTGAATCGAAGGGGCGTAAGGGTTGTCAAATAACATTTGAGACTTGAGACATCCAAGCCAACCTCACCTGCACGTGGTGCACCCTGCTGAATAACGAACGAGGCAATGGCGAAAACGGGGTGGTAAGGTTTTATAGCCTAACTGGGTCGCAACCACCATGTATTTGGCGAAAAAGCCCGTCATAATGATTCGCTTTTGCGGGTCGCGTTTCGGGATCAGCCTGTGCATATCCAGCTTTTCGCAGGCCGGCATGGCAACGGCGACCGGCGATGGATAGTGTGCCACTCGGTGGTCGCCATTGTTTTTGGATTGTACTGCGCTTACCATCAGGCACAGTAGTCATTTTGCCGTGCTACTAAAAAAAAAGGATTATTCAACTGTTCAAGTACTTCGAATTATTCGTTTACTTCGCATTATTCTGATTATTAAATTGAGCTCTGATTATAATATACTCTTCCTACAAGAGTAGATTACTGCTTAGATCAAATCTTGATTACAGTAGCATTACAGATCACAATTCGGTTGTGATATCGGTAAAGCATATAAATCACAAATATAAAACTTCCTTATTTATATCGAAGGTTGACAATGCAGGACCATTCAAGGATCTGCAGAACCTTGATTTAAGCACATATTACTCTGTAACTTGCTCTAACAACGTTGTAATTAATCGTTAACTGTCAGCACATGAAAAAGCTCGTTTTAAATTATGTACGTTATGTCAATTAGATATTTATTGTTTTGTCTTGATTCAACATGTCATCAGTTAATTTATCTCTTCCATAATATATTTATATATATAGACACAAATAATTAAAATTATGATTGTCGTATCCGATATACAACAAACAAAGCAGCCGATTTTCTGGTAACAGCATTATCCGAAATTATAAAACGCAATACATTTCATGACGACATCGTATCTTAAAAACCTTGGATAACCCCGATTAGATGTATTAAAAATAAGGACAAAATGCACTTAAAAGTAAAAAAAAACATCCGAATATTCTGAAATTGACATACTTTAGATATTGGAACATTTGTGGAATTTTAAATAATTAAAAATTGAACATGAAAAATTTTTACAAAGCAAGCGGCTTCAATAAAGAGAACTTGGCAATTTATAAATAATATAACTAATTTTAAAACTAAAGATAAACTTTAAGGAACTTTGTATAGTATATAGTTTATGAGCATTCTCATATATAATATTTAATACATTAAAGCCAAAGAAGTTTTACTTCTTCCGCGTGTACTTACTGATACACGCAATATTTTTTTTCAACTATTACTACAAGTAGCCCGGTGAAGCTGTTAAGACCTTGCTAGGTCAATAGCGTAGTCAGTTCGAGAAAAAAAAATATTACTACAATAAATTTGTACCAAAGTTGCATTGAAAATACTTATTTTCTTTTTACACGGATTATAAATGAAATCAAAGAGATATGTTTTAGAAAGTGTATACCTGTTTAGCAATCGATATATACCTAGAACAGTCATATCATGGGGGCAGACGGTCTAGTGACGTCACTAGGGGTCGCTCACCCCTGTTTCATGATAACGTTTTTATATTATTTAACCACGCTATCAATCTATTATAATAATGAGTACACACACAACATATTAAATACAAAGACAAATAAATAAAACTAGCTGCCCTCGCGCTTTTAATACGCTGTAATTACTTTGGAATTTTATAGAGACACATAAAATATTAAGTACAAAGACAAATAAATAAAACTAGATGCCCTCGCGCTTTTAATACGCTGTAATTACTTTCGAATTTTATAGAGACACGTAAATATGTTACGAAACATAGGTATCTTACGATTTCAAAACCTATCATCAATGATATTATAACTAAAAATGCATATCTATAACAATAATTTTCATTATTGTTTTTATCATCTTATGAAAAGTAAATTATAATCATTGACGTTTATTCATGTCATAAATTTACCACAAATAATAAAATTGTCACAGAGTAAAAAAGAATTGTCAAACTTCAAAATTCCAGACACAGAATCAAAATACAAAAATTATTTAGATTAAAATTATATCTATACCAGGGTGTTTTTGGCGGGATCTTAGTCTGTCATGTAGTGGATTTTTTTTTTATTCATAATCTTGTGTTACTTGACTCTCTATTGTGTAAAATTGGTGGTGTTTTATGTAATATAGTTTGTTTATTGTGCATAAGTGAAGTGAATAGAAAATAATACCACGGACCATGAATTCTGAGATGCCACAAAAACTCCATGGAAAGTTCTAACAAGAGAGCCATCATCTTGTTAGAATATTGAATTAATTACTCGACAATGGAAATCAACAAACTCTCTGGAACATAGTACGCTACTATTAACTAATAAATTAAGATAAAAAAGATGGATAAAAGAATATATTATAGAAGATTTGGCGTTTCTGCCTTTACATTAATTTGGACATAGAAAAGATTTGGCGCGTATGCCTTTACGTTAACTTGGACATAAAACTGACTAAAGAATACATAAGAACTATAGAAGATTTGGCGATTAGGCCTTTAAAGAATACATAAGAACTACCTATATTGACAACTTCAGAATTGGCAGTATGGATTAATTCCTTCGCCTGTCCTATTGGACGAATATTATTACTATTACTATCTATACCAGCTTCTGTCCGCGACTTGGTCCGCGTGGAATATTTACTTTGAGCTAACGCTAACACGCAGCGGAAGCTCTCAAAAGGAAACAAGAAAACCTGATTTTGAAACATTCTTCATTGATGCTCCTATTGGTTTTAACGTGATGATATAGCCTATATCATTCCTCGATAAAAGATATCTAACGCTATCTAACATTGAAAGAATTTTTCAAATCAGACCAGTAGAGATCCTTCAGCTCTATAATATTAGCATAGATATAGATTCTTCTGTCAGTGTGTATGTGACTGAACATCTCGTAAACAAATGAGCAGATTTTTATGAAATCTTTTGTGTGTGTTCAGATGGATTCAATAATGGTTAAGAATTATACCCGGTAGGTGGCGCTGTGAGTGAATTTTAGGTTTTTTTATTTATTTTCAAAGCAGGATCACGTCCGCCGGGCCCGCTAGTTACTAATATAATACTTCAAACAGGTCGTTTTAATCAACTAACTTCACAGTGTGTTGCATCAACATGCACGACTTTCATTTCAAGCTAAAAATCCACTGTCAACGATTTATTATAAGGGGTTAAAAAAAATGTTTAGAAATCTACCATTATATGAGAGACATCTTATATAACGTTTATTTCCCAAGCAAACATCGTCAATAGCAACGAGTTCAGAGTAAATAACTAAATTACCTCCCTCGCTGGAAAGTTTGAACGACTGAGTGCTCTAGCAAACAGAATTCCCCCCTTCGCCGAGACGCGTCATTACACATTTCCTCAGTTAGCCATCAAAAACATACTCGATTTGTTTCATGGGTAAATTCATAAGACTTTATTCAGACGAAGCTAAATTTATACATTTACTAAATGTCACTTACATCTTTTGCAAGTGTTCAGAATAGACTTGTTAATACCCGTAAACAGAAGACTGTTTTTCATATTCTATCATTATCGAGTAGATGTAGATGTAATACAAAAGGTTTGACTATAATTTCAATGTTCTAACAAGATGGTGACCGCCTCAATCTTCTGGATTATTTTTACCATTGCCGAGTGTAATAATATAGTACAAGTGTCCTGTACTAAATTGAATGTTCTAAGAAAATGGTGGCCCCCTTGTTAGAACATTCCATGAAGTTCATAGAAAACCGACGTGAAGTAACAGTGCTTGCATTGTTGCGTTTCGTTCGGTCAGTGAGAGCGCCGGAGGCCCACCTTCCCTCCCCTCTCCTCTCTCCTCTCCCTCTCACTCCCCTAACCCTTCTCCAAAAGGATGGCAACGCACTTGCAACTCCTCTGGGGTTTTTAGTGTCCATGGACGATAGTGATCACTTAACATCAGGTGACCCACTTGTTTTTGCCACCTATGTGTGGCATTTCAGAATTCATGCTGCGTGGTATTCTTTCCCATTCATTTCACTTGTGAATAATAACCGAACTATATCACGTAAAATAACAATATTACAAAATAAAACAGTCAAATAAAACAAGACTATGAATAAAATATAAAATCTACTACATGACAGACTAATATTACGCCAACAACTCTACTAAAACTTTTATTATCTGTACTCTCTTTTTTATTCACAGACGTTATATCTAACCATTATGTGGTCTGTGACCTTCACACAATTTAAGACGAGCTAAATGACACCCTAATATGTTTAAATCCTTTAAAAATGATTAGGTAACGCAGCGTACTAAAAATAAACACATTACATACACTTGAAAAATGTTACCCTCCATGTGCGCAGTCCAGTAAAAATTAATTGAATTTTGTGTCTAGTAGTATATTTCTAACCAACTCGAGCGTTTAAATTTGGCAGCAATAACACCAACCAGTTGTAATAAAAGACAAAATCGGTATTGTGTCCATTTAACAATCGTCAAAGGCTCATAAAATTAATAATACTATTGACATTGGCAAAATCGTGTCTCGATTTGTTGATTAATAAAAGAATTCACAAAGACGACAAATTCGAAACGTGACGACGTCTTATCACAAGATATTCATTAATCTCGTTCAATTGACATGATTTCAAACGGACTTTATCTTCCATAACGTCTCTAGACTATAATAATTTGAGTCGTTACATTTCAAAATTAAGTAAATCCAGTTTCATCCAATCCAATCCAAAACATGTTGATTTTTTTAAGATTTTCAGTGTTTATACACCGAGAACGAAATTCAAATTTTTGCCGTTCATAAGGTTTTTAGTTTTTTTTATGGTCTTAATATTTTACATGTACAGAATTTCAAAATCTTGAAAAAATAACGTAAAAATTAGGAACAGCTAGAATTGGATATAACTTATTTTGAAATGTATCGACACATTTAAAAAAATATTATGCTGTTTAAAATAAAGTTTATAATCACTACATATTATAAAACATCTACTACATAGCCTCTGCCATGTCTATTTGTCTGTCTGTTAACTCCTGAACGGATTTTCATGCAGTTTTCAGGAGTAGATAAAGTGATTCACGAGGAAGGTTTAGGTATATAATTTATCAAGTTTTTTTTATTACTAGGGTGGGATAACGTCCGCCGGGCCCGCTATTATAGTATATTTACGCATTTGTCATGATAAATAAATTAGCATGATATATATTTTTTTGTACGAAAAAAATATGACTATTCTAATATAGGTAACTAATTACGCTTATCTGTTTTAAACTCAGAAGTTATTTAATAATATTACGACATCTAGAAATTGAACTAACTCTCGGATATACTAATCCGAGATCACCAAGATAGATATGCAGGGTAGTGAGTTTTGCAAACCTTCTAGCTACCTAACTACCAACCTCATATTCCTCAGCGAGTTTATGTGTTCCTGCAACTGCACTTAAAATCTAGGGCATTTAGACTTAGCGTATGCTATCGCGCCATTTCAGAATTTGTAGTCAATGCTACAGTTAAAATCTAACTTGCAGATGTTAGGTAGATAGGTGGACACGCGAATGCTAGACAATGCTTTGCCTTCATTACACTTGTAGGAGCTTCGGGCTCACTAAGTATAAGATTCTAGACACACGGACAGCGTAATAATGATACTCGGAGTGCGTGAAATAGACTGTTAATTTATATGACCATATAAGGTATTTATAGAGACGTGATCGTTTATTTGTTTAAACGCTCTATTTACAATTTATAAAAAAGTCGTCTGCTAAAGAGGATGACATACTCGGTAGCTACACACTATTATTCATCGCTCGAAACCTCGCATTATAAGCGATTCAAAACAATAGTTATTATAACGAAATCTGGAACTTTCGCTTCTCCTTAACTCAGATTATTTATAACATAGATTACCTAAGTAGTAAGTAATTGGGTACGCGCACCCGGATACATAATCCCCACCCGGGTGGGGCATAATCTATAAACCGGTCGTAAACCCCGGCCCGTGAGGGACAGAAGTCGCTAACCGTTTGCCCGGTAAATGGGGTAATCAAGATAAATCCCCAGTGTTGCATATCGTCGACTTGAAGCTGAAATATCGGATTTAAACAATGAAGCCAATATACAGAAAATGTTATCTATACTATATGTATATATCTTTTATACACATTCGAGACCTGTATTCTACCAGTTCTTACTTATGGCTGTGAAACTTGTGTCAAACCACAGGGAAACGCTAACAAAATGCCAACGTGCAATGGAAAGAAGCATGCTGGGGTTATAAATCAAAGACAGAGTCAGGAACGTAGACGTGAGAACAAGAACAAAACTTATAGACATTCTTACCCGGATAGACGTCCAAAAGTGGAGATGGGCTGGACATTTCCTACGACACCCCATTAACAAATGGAGCAAGCAAGTCACCCTCTGGCAACCAAGAGACGGTAAAAGAGGCAGGGGTCGTCAAGTGAGGAGATGGGAAGATTACTTAAAACAGACAGCGGGACCATTCTGGTTGAGAGTAGCAAGTGACAGGATCCATTGGAAGGAATTGGAGGAGGCCTATGCCAAAAGGCACACCGAACTTAGGGACCTCTTGTAACCCTATGTTTTGGAATAAAAGGCTATTATTATTATTAATATAATAATAAAGTAAATCTAACGTGTCTATACTTTTTAGATTTTTGTAAAAAAAATGTTGCAGGTGTCTAGATATAAGCAATGAAATACATTTCATTATTTTTTAGAAATGTCTGTTTGTAAATCACTACTAAAAGTATTGTGTTTATTACAAAAACTCACCATAAAGCACGTCCTCGAGTAACATTTAGTCGTTTCATTAAAATCGGTTCAGTCTATCAAAAGTTATTATAATTTTAATGACGATTTAAGTACGACAGAAAAGTAGTTAAGTAAATGGACTTAATACATTTTATTAGTTACTGTTTTTCACATTAGGTTCCACGCAGATGGAGTCGCGGACACAGCTAGTCTATAATAAAATTCGCTGACACTAATGAGCAAAAATCAAGCGGTTTAATGCGGAACGCTGCATCAGCTAAATCATATTTTACACAGATAAAATATTGAATTGATTGCGAACAGCTTGATTGTCGACGAAATGCTGTGATCGGATTTACGATGAACTTTTTATTGAACAAATTTCATTCACACAAATGCTTTTGCTGCACTTATTTTTAATTTTATGAAGATGAATTTTCTGAGATATTTTTTGAAATAATATAATGTAAGTAGATAATATTGATCTACATTAGATGCCAAACGTAATTAATATATTAACAATTCGTTATTCAAAATTTATTAAAAAATAACCAACAATTTTTAATCTTAGCTAGTATTATTCAGAGAAGAGATTTGTTCTTTTTTGTTTGTAATGGATCAACTCAAAAAAAGTACTTAAACGATTATAATGATTCCTTCATCTATAAAAAGCTACTTTATATACTTACGTAGCTTACTGTATTTTATTTTTTAAATCTACATGACCGCAAGCAAAGCCGTAGGCACAATCTATATATAAAGGATAAAAATGTGTATTGTGCGATATCTTTAGGATATGGGCATATACTATCGTGGAATATTCTGTAGACCTTTTTCATTGATATACAATTCCATAGCACATTGTTTTGATGTGACTCATAAGGTTCAAAGTACTTAAACGATTATAATGATTCCTTCATCTATAAAAAGCTACTTTATATACTTAAGTCGCTTACTGTATTTTATTTTTTAAATCTACATGAATACGAGCGAAGCCGTAGGCTATTTCTAATAGGATATAAATGTTTACTGTGCGATATGTTTAGGAAACAGGCATATAATATCGTGGAATCTGCTGTAGACCTTCTTCATAATATACAATCCCGTACTAGAACATTGTTTTGATATGTCTCATAAGGTTTTATGAGCTTTATCTTTTTAAGCGCCCGAGAAATATGTTTCCGGCTTCAATACATTACAACGATTTTTCTCAACTTTTTGAAGTAAAAACTTCTTTAGCCCCGTTGTGTTTTGAAACTCGATGAAACGAAAAAGCGACATGAAAAAGACAAACATACGTATTTATAGGATTTCCCTCGCGAGAGAAAGAGATAAAATACATTTCCCATTTACCACGTATGGACTGCTTACTTGTTTTTTTTATAAATATCGTACATACGTATTCGTATTACACATAAATATTTGGAAAGAAAATACCTAAATGAGATTGTTTTCATTGTTACAATACATTTATTTCTCACAAGATGGAATCGTAATGTTTCCGCTATCCGACAATAGATTCTGTTCGAATCCTGCATTACGGTGTCAAGATCGTTTTCCATTTGGTATATTGTAATTCCAGAATAAAAAAAATCGAGGTAGTCATAAGAACTGCCGACAGAAGTGAAAACTCAATATAATGAAATAACCGTGTTCTGTTTTGAATTTTTAAATTAACTATAGTGTGAATTATTTAAATTTCATAATTTGTAAATTGAAATTATTATCATTCGTCTGTTTTTCACATGTATTGCCACTCCGAACAATAATTATATACATTTTTAAAGAGTTTATCAAACATATAATAGGCTGCACAATCTCAATACAAAATATCAATATTAGATGGACACAGGCTACTATACCGTATACTATATATGCGTCGTTAATTTGAAGCAAGCCGCGCATGCGCAATACGGTCGGTCATGTGTACTAACGTGTCATGACGCAAATAAAAAAAAATTATCCTGACAAAAATACCGCTCAATGCGCCTAAACAAGTAATCACTTCTAAAATCCTTTTACTTATACACTTCACACTTTGTTGAATTTTAATATATTAAAAGACAACAGTGCCACATTTTTGGGAACTGTCACATATTGATAAACGAATAAAAATCTTTTGCATAATTAATGGAATAAAACGCACACACAAAGGCACAGAGCGCTATAATGAAGCGACCATATTACTTGTCTAGACATACAAAAGCTATTACTGATATGAATCTGAATAATAAAAAAGCGCAATTTATTGTGACACGTTAAGTTATCTAAATGACTAGCAATTCAAAGTATAATATTGTTATAGTCTATGAGAGTTATGGTTTTAATAAAAATGTTTTACGACGCCGCATTTCGTTGGGGAAAATAGAATTTCTGATTAGCTCCTGTTACACGCGACTCGGAAATATAATGAAGGAATTTTAATAACAATAAGGTATTATTGAGTTTTTCATTTATATCACGTAGCGTCGAACTTTTTTGCTTCGACGTGATTTTTATTCAAATGTATCTCTTTTGAACTTTAATATAAAAATTTGCACCCAAATGTTAGGTTCAAATCAAAAGTTTGGGAGATAACATTTAGAATTTTTAGTTTAGTTACCTTCTTTGTTTCAGTCGATTTTCTTTGTTTAATCAAAAAATCAATCAAATCAAAAATACTTTATTCAGTTTAGGCCCTAAAAAGGCACTTATGAACGTCAAAGACTACTACAAAACAATTAACAAGTTGTAGGTGTTATTAATAAAAATATTTTGTAAACAGTTCGTTTTTTTTCACACTTTTGTACACTTTTTGACAAAAAATACTCAATAATAAACCATAAAAGCTTTAATGAATTGTGGTTGTATTTCGACCAGTAGACATCTCCAGTGGTGTGTTTTATACCAGTACTCTGAATTAGACATATCGATAATATTCAAAGATTTCGGATGCGTGATTCTGAAGTGTAACTGATAGAACGTGCCGAAAGATGCTAGAAGTACTGGATACCTTACTAGCTTGACTGCACAATATAAGGATTTTTCCTTAGATGAAAGTTTTTTTATAAGTTTTAGCACGTCACCACAATCTCATTTAATGTTAAATGACGAAATGCTCTTAGATGGTAAACACTCTAAACCTGGAGGGAGCTGGTTCTCAAGTGCAGCTCCCGGAACACACTAACAGGTGTTTGGGGACATATTTTCAACTTGAGGGTGGTAGCTAGCGGGCGGCGTGCTTTAAAAAAACCCTACCGTGCTATGGTTCTGTTACTATATTTTTCTTCACCGAAATCTTCGACTCAGTTGCTTTTTTTTACGAGGAGAGAAATCCTACATGGGACATCCGAAGGCTCGGGGGAACGTCGGATATAGTGGCATAGTATCGGAGACTCCTACCGACTAAAAAACTCCTCGATGAACCGTTCACCGCATCAATGGGAGTGTCACGGGGCGGCATGAGCATACTCCCCGACGCCCCAGCAGTAGGCCACTGGCCACAACGACTGAGACAGCCCAGTTCTTCGACTGTCCCAACCAGTGCAATGGAAGGTCAGGTTCTCAGCTCCTTCCTTCCTTGGTTCAGCCGGGCAGGGCCGCCCTATGATATTTTCCCGAGGAGGAGACAACTCCTCACCAGCCTCCGATTCTAGATTCAAACCTATATCTACCGACGCGATGTCGTCGCTTCGAAATATACCGACAATATTATAACTTTTAGAAGCGAACAATCCTACAAGCGTACCGTGCAGTCGGTATCTGGTGCTGGGGCGTTATGTGTGCCTTGGAGTGCAAGCGAGCAGCGCGCATCTCTCCCAGCAGCGCTCGCTGTAGCCGGGATACCAGCGCTCGTCATTGCAGACTCCTCCGGCACTGTCCTCACTGCGAACGGACGGCACCATCTCACTTCTGATCCCCTTGGACTGGTATTTTAATATACTCTAAATCTATACTAATATTATAAAGAGGTAAAGTTTGCGAGTTTCTGACGTTGTAGAGGGTAATCTCAGGAACTACTGGTCCGATTTGAAAAATTCTTTCAGTGTTATATAGCTCATTTATCGAGGAAGGTTATCGGCTATATATCATCACGTTAAAACATATAGGTTTCAAAATTTCAAAAAAAGGTTTTTTTCCCACTTGAGAGCTTCTGCTGTGTGTTAGCGTTAGCCCAAAGTAACTATTCCACACGAGCGAAGTCGCGGGCAGAGGCTAGTACTCTATAAATTAGTTACCTTTAGTTGCAGTTGCATTTAAGCAAGGGAAACAGTTCAGCCCTGACATATCGTTATAAATGGTTCCCGAACATAAAAGGACGACGGAATCCTATTCTGATTCAGCGCTTTTGAGCTTTCGTTGCAACTATTCACACAAATCAATCAGTTCGAATCCATCAACCACGCGCGTGACACTTACCCTAAAACAAGCCTACTGTCAGTCATTACCTTGTTTGAAAATTTATTTTATAAACTAAGTTTTTTATAGAATGGCCTTCTGCCTAATTCATATAACAATCGCTCTACAAGAAGAGCTTGTTAATACCATGCAGTTCTTCTTTAAAACGGCGTTTGTGTCGAAAGGTATTTATTTGTACTCATAAAGACAAAAACTAAACAGATTCACCATCATACAGTTACATAATGGTCGCACTTACACCCTATGATGCTATAATTATAGTTCCCTTATAGATTTCCTACGTTTTCGCTACCTTTTGTTTCTCTTCTTATTCATTACATATCCAGAATAGAACTGTCCTAAGACAATTCGTGGTGTATTAACACCATACCTCACTAATTAGAAAATGGAAACCTCTAGAAGGCTGATGTCATTATTGATAAAATTCGAGATGTGCTGCTTTAAAACCTATTGTTTGCTTACAATATTCGAGCGATGAGATATCAGTCAATGTATGGGTTCCTTGTTCCCACGCTCGATGACTCATCTATTATTTATATGTAACAACTTGTTCCCGTATGGGCTGTAATAGTATTCTTAAATCACCTTCGAGCATTGAGATATGAAAACAACATTTAGACTTCTTAGAATTTATTATGTTACCTGTTACATTGTCACATTACAGAAAATATATGCGTTTTAAACAAAAAAACAACTTTTCTTTTACAGAATTTCCCGTGGGCACAACGCGCAGTGTCAGTTCTGACTGAACAGGCTCTGCTTAAAATGGCGCGACATCCAGCGGTCGTTTTATTTGTCGGTAAGGTGACTGTTAATTCATTTTTTTTTAAATATATTTTTAATAAAAACATCAGTATGAAAAAGTCCTACTTTTGAGCAAAAGCCTTCAAAGGTTAAAAGTAAGGAAGGCAAAGGAAAAAAATCATCATGAGAGCCAAAAACGCAGTTCAAACTGAATTTTTGTCTCCTACATACTGAGAATATATTTCTCAAGGGTTTCCCCACTAGACATAACTTCACAATCAGCTGATACTGTTACCAATTTAAATTA
>MU159551.1:138855-158981 GCA_015888305.1 Antheraea pernyi | reverse complement strand
TTTGGGAGATAACATTTAGAATTTTTAGTTTAGTTACCTTCTTTGTTTCAGTCGATTTTCTTTGTTTAATCCAAAAATCAATCAAATCAAAAATACTTTATTCAGTTTAGGCCCTAATAAGGCACTTATGAACATCAAAGACTACTACAAAACAATTAACAAGTTGTAGTGTTATTAATAAAAATATTTTGGAAACAGTTCGTTTTTTTTCACACTTTTGTACACTTTTTGACAAAAAATACTCAATAATAAACCATAAAAGCTTTAATGAATTGTGGTTGTATTTCGACCAGTAGACATCTCCAGTGGTGTGTTTTATACCAGTACTCTGAATTAGACATATCGATAATATTCAAAGATTTCGGATGCGTGATTCTGAAGTGTAACTGATAGAACGTGCCGAAAGATGCTAGAAGTACTGGATACGTTACCAGCTTGTCTGCACAATATAAGGATTTTTCCTTAGATGAAAGTTTTTTTATAAGTTTTAGCACGTCACCACAATCTCATTTAATGTTAAATGACGAAATGCTCTTAGATGGTAAACACTCTAAACCTGGAGGGAGCTGGTTCTCAAGTGCAGCTCCCGGAACACACTAACAGGTGTTTGGGGACATATTTTCAACTTGAGGGTGGTAGCTAGCGGGCGGCGTGCTTTAAAAAAACCCTACCGTGCTATGGTTCTGTTACTATATTTTTCTTCACCGAAATCTTCGACTCAGTTGCTTTTTTTTACGAGGAGAGAAATCCTACATGGGACATCCGAAGGCTCGGGGGAACGTCGGATATAGTGGCATAGTATCGGAGACTCCTACCGACTAAAAAACTCCTCGATGAACCGTTCACCGCATCAATGGGAGTGTCACGGGGCGGCATGAGCATACTCCCCGACGCCCCAGCAGTAGGCCACTGGCCACAACGACTGAGACAGCCCAGTTCTTCGACTGTCCCCCAATCTGCTGCAATGGAAGGTCAGGTTCTCAGCTCCTTCCTTCCTTGGTTCAGCCGGGCAGGGCCGCCCTATGATATTTTCCCGAGGAGGAGACAACTCCTCACCAGCCTCCGATTCTAGATTCAAACCTATATCTACCGACGCGATGTCGTCGCTTCGAAATATACCGACAATATTATAACTTTTAGAAGCGAACAATCCTACAAGCGTACCGTGCAGTCGGTATCTGGTGCTGGGGCGTTATGTGTGCCTTGGAGTGCAAGCGAGCAGCGCGCATCTCTCCCAGCAGCGCTCGCTGTAGCCGGGATACCAGCGCTCGTCATTGCAGACTCCTCCGGCACTGTCCTCACTGCGAACGGACGGCACCATCTCACTTCTGATCCCCTTGGACTGGTATTTTAATATACTCTAAATCTATACTAATATTATAAAGAGGTAAAGTTTGCGAGTTTCTGACGTTGTAGAGGGTAATCTCAGGAACTACTGGTCCGATTTGAAAAATTCTTTCAGTGTTATATAGCTCATTTATCGAGGAAGGTTATCGGCTATATATCATCACGTTAAAACATATAGGTTTCAAAATTTCAAAAAAAGGTTTTTTTCCCACTTGAGAGCTTCTGCTGTGTGTTAGCGTTAGCCCAAAGTAACTATTCCACACGAGCGAAGTCGCGGGCAGAGGCTAGTACTCTATAAATTAGTTACCTTTAGTTGCAGTTGCATTTAAGCAAGGGAAACAGTTCAGCCCTGACATATCGTTATAAATGGTTCCCGAACATAAAAGGACGACGGAATCCTATTCTGATTCAGCGCTTTTGAGCTTTCGTTGCAACTATTCACACAAATCAATCAGTTCGAATCCATCAACCACGCGCGTGACACTTACCCTAAAACAAGCCTACTGTCAGTCATTACCTTGTTTGAAAATTTATTTTATAAACTAAGTTTTTTATAGAATGGCCTTCTGCCTAATTCATATAACAATCGCTCTACAAGAAGAGCTTGTTAATACCATGCAGTTCTTCTTTAAAACGGCGTTTGTGTCGAAAGGTATTTATTTGTACTCATAAAGACAAAAACTAAACAGATTCACCATCATACAGTTACATAATGGTCGCACTTACACCCTATGATGCTATAATTATAGTTCCCTTATAGATTTCCTACGTTTTCGCTACCTTTTGTTTCTCTTCTTATTCATTACATATCCAGAATAGAACTGTCCTAAGACAATTCGTGGTGTATTAACACCATACCTCACTAATTAGAAAATGGAAACCTCTAGAAGGCTGATGTCATTATTGATAAAATTCGAGATGTGCTGCTTTAAAACCTATTGTTTGCTTACAATATTCGAGCGATGAGATATCAGTCAATGTATGGATTGCTTGTTCCCACGCTCGATGACTCATCTATTATTTATATGTAACAACTTGTTCCCGTATGGGCTGTAATAGTATTCTTAAATCACCTTCGAGCATTGAGATATGAAAACAACATTTAGACTTCTTAGAATTTATTATGTTACCTGTTACATTGTCACATTACAGAAAACATATGTGTTTTAAACAAATAATAACTATTCTTTTACAGAATTTCCCGTGGGCACAACGCGCAGTGTCAGTTCTGACTGAACAGGCTCTGCTTAAAATGGCGCGACATCCAGCGGTCGTTTTATTTGTCGGTAAGGTGACTGTTAATTCATTTTTTTTTAAATATATTTTTAATAAAAACATCAGTATGAAAAAGTCCTACTTTTGAGCAAAAGCCTTCAAAGGTTAAAAGTAAGGAAGGCAAAGGAAAAAAATCATCATGAGAGCCAAAAACGCAGTTCAAACTGAATTTTTGTCTCCTACATACTGAGAATATATTTCTCAAGGGTTTCCCCACTAGACATAACTTCACAATCAGCTGATACTGTTACCAATTTAAATTAATAAACGTTAGCAAATTCTCGTATATTCATCGGTATCTTCCCGGATTCGGATCTGTGGGACATTGAATCGATATTCCACCGGTCAAAACACTCGACCACTATACCCACAATAAAGACTTATTTTAAAGTAGTTTTTAAAAAAATATTAAAATCTTGAGATGTCTATTATTTATTTATTTATTTATGGTTCATCAACATGGCGATACATTTGTAAATATACCTACTAATACAGTGTAAACTCTTAAATCACCTTCGAGCATTGAGATATCAAAACAACATTTAGACTTCTTAGAATTTATTATGTTACCTGTTACATTGTCACATTACAGAAAATATATGCGTTTTAAACAAAAAAACAACTTTTCTTTTACAGAATTTCCCGTGGGCACAACGCGCAGTGTCAGTTCTGACTGAACAGGCTCTGCTCAAAATGGCGCGACATCCAGCGGTCGTTTTATTTGTCGGTAAGGCGACTATTAATTCATTTTTTTTTAAATATATTTTTAATAAAAACATCAGTATGAAAAAGTCCCAATTTTGAGCAAAAGCCTTCAAAGGCTAAAAAGAAGGAAGGCAAAGGAATAAAATCATCATGAGAGATAAAAACGCAGCCCAAACTGAATTTTTTTTCTCCTACATACTGAGAATATATTTCTTAAGGGTTTCCCCACTAGGCATAACTTCACAGTCAGCTGATACTGTTACCAATTTAAATTATTAATTTAAATTTGCAACGTTAACAAGTTCTCGTATATTCATCGGTATCTTCCCGGATTCGGATCTGTGGGACATTGAATCGATATTTCACCGGTCAAAAATCTTGACCACTATTATTCACAATAAAGATCATTTTTAAGTAGTTTTAAAAAGATTATTAAAATCTTGAGATGTCTATTATTTATTTATTCATGGGTCATGAACATGGCAATACATTTGTAAATATACCTACTAATACAGTGTAAACGCTTTATAACGAATTTCAATGGAGTTTTGTGGTAAACCAACCAAATTGGACTAATTTCTACGTTACAAAAAATATTAATTATAACGAACGACGTTCTAAAGAGTATACACTATAGTAACAAATTTGTAAAGAAATTTCAATGTAGTCATATTTGTAGACAACCGCTTTATGCTCTAATAATAAATTAAATTTCAATAAAACTAAATATATAACTATTTTACACATTTATTATTTAATTCATTTTGTAATTGAAATCTAGACGATGAAGACTCAGAGATAGAATTCGCCGAATCAGTTCTAACACCGTCCGCGGAATCCTACTACGAGGAGTGCAGCATCCAGTACCCTGGTTTTTGCCCCCACCAGAACTCCTCGGACGACGAGACCATGGACTTTGACTACCCCACTACAAAGAACAGGATGAAGAGGAAACCGTTCAAGCACGTGATGTTCTACATAGGAATCGATGGGACAGACTGCGGCGATATGCTCCGAGAACATATATGTTTGGATGACGCAGTGCCATTACTTACTGCTATCGACTTCCCCAAACAGAAAATGGTCACCATGAACTACGGCGCTGAAATAACAACAGACTCAGTTCAGAATTTCGTCGACTCTTACCTCAGTGGTAACGCTGATTTTAAACCTTTAAAACCGTATAGTGAAAAATGTTAAGCAAACGTACATGGTTTCCAACAAGTTCGCCGACATGTTCGCCAGCCAAGTAATTTACACAATCAAGAATTACTTTATTCTAAACATTAACAAGTGTTTATTAATAATGATTATAAATTTCACCATTCAAATTAAAAACATAACAAAAAATCGTGAGCCGTAGCAGGACGCCTGGCTGATGTGAAACATCGAAATTAGTTTGTACAAGTACATAAAAAGATAGTTAACGACAGGAAAAAAATATAGCATGATCAAAAATAAAATATTAAGATTTTTTTAAAGAAAAAGTTGCGTGTGCATCCAATAAACATTTATATTAATTAACTATTTTTTAAAAATCAACATATAAATTGTGGCGACGCGACGCCACGCCAACAGTCAGTCTGACCCGCCACTACAGATGTTTCACATCAAAATTATAAATATATTTTAGCCTTAAGTTTTAAATAGTGTTTCAATTAAATACATGGAAAATGTCGGTACTGAATCTGCAATTGCGAGAAAAGAGGAACAAATTGATAAACTGAAACAAATAACAACTTGTTCAAACTTTGCATTTAAAAGTAACTTTGAAACTTTCTAAGGAAACAAGCTAAAAGTACACATCAATATGTTTTAAAGGCAACAATCAATCAATTTGAAAAATGTTTCCTTTTTCTTTTGCTATATTTTCTTCCTATTTCAAAATTAGATACGTTATTTTCCTCAAAAGAAGTTGGCAACCCTGACTGGTACCCGAGAGAGCTCTGAGCTTATATTGTACAAGTACATAAAAAGATAGTTAACGACAGGAAATAAATATAGCATGATCAAAAATAAAATATTAAGATTTTTTTAAAGAAAAAGATGACTGTTTATGCAATAAACATTTGTATTTTCTTCCTATTTCAAAATAAGATACGTTATTTTTTTCAAAAGAAGTTGGCAACATGTTGGCAACTCTGACTGGTACCCGAGAGAGTTCTGAGCTTATGATCGTCTTCTCAAATTTAAAGCTTCATATCAAATATCTAACTGAACATCAGATATTTGTTGAACTTTAAAATTTCGGCATAACTTACGGCAGCTTGCCTTTTAGCCATTTATAATAAAATTAAGTCTGGATAATATTGTAGTGACTAGTGTATTTATTATTGCTCATAATTCCGCCCACGTAGAATTGTAACTAATAATCCTTAATATGAAGGATATTATAACATTATTAGGGGCTACTTATATTAAAATTGAGATAAATTTCTAGAGACTTATGTATCTTTCGTACACCTTTATAATATTTATTTTAAAATACCTGGAAAATATTTCCATTTCATAGAGAGTAGTACTAGCATTCATAAAATAAACTTCATTTTTTCCATTATTAATTTATATGTAATTATTTCAATAAAATAATAATATATAGGTGTAGCACATATTGATCGTAGCCATTACTAAATTTAAAAAAAAATCTTGATTTCAATTAACAGTGTGCGAAAAATTGCTTAGGATGTAATAATTAATACTTTGAAATTATATATGTATAAACTAAAAAGCATAAATTAAACAATTTCGTTTTCTTTTAAAATAAAACGTTATTATGCTATAGATGGACATTTTTACATTCATTTATATTTTGGGGATATCCAGTGTTGCATGTAGTGTTTCTGTTTCTGAAGTCGTTTGTAAAAAAAAAGTAGTATGTAGTGTTTTATTTTGTAATAATAATAATATTTTAAAATGTAAAGAGTTTGTAAAGTATAGAGTTGTTACTCTATTTTTTAATATTGTAGATGAATAATAAACTGACACAAATTTATTATGTAATTTATTTTCTCTGTCTTCCTTAACTTTAAAGGAATCCAAACTTAATTATTACAAAGTCTATATTACTAAAATTAACCATACGTAAATATGAGCCATCTGAGTAGTCATTCATTACAAATTTGCTGATAATTCATCATACTTCGTTACACATCATCTAAACTTATCTAAAAAAACGTTTCATTTTAATTCTTCAAAAAATTATTTTAGTAGAATATCTTCAAAAAGAAAATGATGCAATAATAATAAATAATCTATCACAACTAAACGTAAACACAATAAGGCCTTGAAAGTAAAAAAATAAACACTTAATACTATTTTATTAACTCTTCATTTTACAATATATTTATTTATCACGTGTGATACTATAACTTATAAATTTTATGACATTAAAGTATAACTAAGTAGAATTTATTAATTTTATATATAGGTTTTGAAAATTATGAACACTGAGCAAAGATAATAAATGTCTTGCATACACATATAATAAAAAGTTTCGCTTCAAGTTCTCAAAATAAAACGTTAAAAGTACAAATAACTTATTTCATTACTACCTTACTGTATAAAAAAGCCTATCGTATAATACAATACCTCCATATAATACATGTTCTCATAGCCAACAGATATGTGTGCTAACTTACTGGCCAACAAAAACTCTAATCTATGGTAGCCAATCTGCTAGTTTTCATTGTGTTAAAAATGATTTAATAAAAAAAAAACTAAATTGACGCCAAACACCATAGACAGCCAAAATCGAAGCCGCCATTATTGTAAAATAAGTTATCCAAAATAAATTTCACGTGCCCAAACTCTGTTTGTATAGAATAAATACAGCAAATCTTCTTTAATAATGGCTGACAATGACGATCTTCTCGATTATGAAGACGAAGAGCAGGCAGATCATCAGACCGCGGACGGAGTCACAGAAGCGGCGCCAAAGAAAGAGGTTAAAGGATCGTATGTATCTATACACAGTTCGGGCTTTAGAGATTTTTTATTGAAGCCGGAGATACTTCGAGCAATCGTCGACTGCGGTTTCGAGCACCCTTCAGAAGTTCAACATGAATGCATTCCGCAAGCTGTGTTGGGTATGGACATCCTCTGCCAAGCGAAGTCAGGTATGGGGAAGACAGCTGTTTTCGTACTGGCGACGTTGCAGCAACTTGAACCATCGGAAAACCATGTCTACGTGCTTGTGATGTGCCACACAAGAGAACTGGCTTTCCAAATTAGCAAGGAATATGAGCGTTTCTCTAAGTACATGTCCGGGGTCCGAGTATCAGTGTTTTTCGGTGGAATGCCTATTCAGAAGGATGAGGAGGCGCTGAAAACAGCTTGCCCGCACATTGTGGTTGGCACTCCAGGAAGAATTTTAGCACTAGTCAACAATAAGAAGTTAAACCTAAAACATTTAAAACACTTCATACTTGACGAGTGCGATAAGATGTTGGAATCTCTTGACATGAGACGTGATGTGCAGGAGATATTCCGGAATACTCCACATGGTAAGCAAGTGATGATGTTCTCAGCGACACTGAGTAAGGAGATTAGACCTGTCTGTAAGAAATTCATGCAAGATCCGATGGAGGTTTACGTGGATGATGAAGCAAAACTCACACTACACGGTCTTCAGCAACATTATGTGAAACTGAAAGAAAATGAGAAGAACAAGAAACTGTTTGAACTTCTTGATGTCTTGGAATTCAATCAAGTAGTCATATTTGTTAAGTCTGTACAAAGATGCATAGCGCTAGCACAACTGTTAACTGACCAAAACTTCCCAGCGATTGGTATCCACAGGAGCATGACCCAGGATGAACGTTTATCCCGCTATCAGCAATTCAAAGATTTCCAAAAGAGAATTTTGGTTGCAACAAATCTATTCGGAAGAGGAATGGATATTGAACGAGTAAATATTGTCTTCAACTATGACATGCCAGAGGATTCGGACACATACCTCCACCGTGTGGCCAGAGCAGGACGCTTTGGTACTAAAGGTCTGGCGATCACCATGGTGTCGGATGAAAATGATGCTAAAATTCTTAATGAGGTCCAAGATCGGTTTGATGTTAACATAACAGAACTCCCTGAGGAAATTGAGCTGTCCACTTACATAGAAGGGCGATAAACTTAATATATTTCTTTAACTAATCATTAGTACTTTAACATTTTTCAATAAGACAATATTTGTTAAATTCATTTTTTCGAACAAGAGAGCTGTCTTGTTAATATAAGGTTTAATATAGGAATATTAAAGTGACATTTTGAATATTGTAATCTGTATTTTATTGTAATTCCATCTTATATAATGGCTGTGCATCTGTGACACCAGATACATAATAATTTGCAATACTTTTTAAGAAATTTTTGTTATTAAGTAATAACAATACTCAAAAACAAGTGCATAGTTTTAATAACAAATTAGAAAGACAGCTGCTAATGCTTTGTTGTAGCTTTGTGACATATTACTTCGTATCAGTTCAGCTGAGAGATAATTTTTTGTTTCCTGCGTACTTAATTATTTTCATAGTGTGACTTTGACAAGACTTGATTATTGTATATTTAAAATACATTAAATATTAGAATAATTATTTCTATCATAAGTTGCACGCACACCTCGGCTTGGGCTGTTACCGAAAAAGACGCGTCTGTCCTAGCTAAACTATACTAAGCTATTCATACATATATGCATTTGTGAATTATGCAATGAAAATTGCATGATTCACCAATGAATACGTGTATATCGGAATTGACCAGCTGAAAGATATTTTTTGTTCCTGCATACTTAATTATTTTCATAGTGTAACTTTGACAAGACTTGATTATTGTATATTTAAGAGACATTAAATATTAGAATAATTAATTCTATCATAAGTTGCAATATTAAAAACATAAGTAATTGTATTAGAGTAAATGTTACAAAAGTAAAATTTTGCCAGTAAATTATGTAAATTCACATGTGTTTAGATGAACCAAAGACATTAATTGCAGGTGCAATAAGCAAAGGCTAAAACCATTACAAAGTAGCCTCGCTGAAGGAGAATAATTGTTCCCTTTACCGCCTTTATTAATTTATACTATGCGGGCATGAACAAGGAAGAATGACTAAGTTTATATATAGCTTTACATTTATTTGAATAGTTGATAGAATTGAGAATACACTGATCATTCTGTTATTCAAAAAGTCGTACCTTCATATAAGAAGAATTAAAATCAAAATTATATAAATTCTGTAATAAAATCTTTCATTCTAAATGTCTGATGCAAAGCTGACACTAATAATCCAGTACATAGAAGGTTTCAAAGGAAAATAGTATATTCATATAATATATAAATAATTACACATACATATGACTAATCCTGATAACAAAAACTATTGTTATGTCCTGACAAACTATTAATGAGGATATTAAAATATTTTTTTCAATTATTAGGATTTCTGCAGCTACAGTTTATGAACTGTGATTATTCTTTGTTTTATTAAAGAATTTTATTAAAAATAATAATTAAAATAAAGGAGAATATGATCCTGGTCAGTGTGACAAAATACATGCAGTGAATAATATAAGTAATATACCCTTTGATGATTTCGCAATGAGTAGATATAGGTAATATGCATCCAAATACTAAATGCAGAACAATGAGGTCGATCGAAATAACGCAGTTTATTAACATTGAAGCAGCAAACATTATTTTCTCATTTGAAAACTGTATTACTTTAACAATCAAATATTATAATGTTGTGTAATGGATGATAGATCCTCCAAAACAAACAAACGTCATTTATCGATGACGAACTTACGGTTTGGATTTATATATGTTAGGTATTATTTCGTAAATGTGATCGATAATATGTCAGGAGCTGGGGCAACAGTAATAGGCCTTCTACTGTCTCATTTTCAAAAGAGGTTACACAAATAACAACATTCTTATCATAAGTCATGAAGCATATTTATAACGGTCGTAGATTACTTTAAGTATAGTCTTAGCAAGTTTTTTAGTTACATAATTGAGGCTTAGTTGCTATTTTATCCAGGACTAAAATAAATTATTTCACAGATTGTATCTTCGAGTATGTCAGTGGATTTATATATGTTAGGTATTATTTCGTATATGGAATCGATAATACGCCAGGAGCTGATGCAACAGTAATAGGCCTTCTAGGGGTTCTTCGGTAAAAGTTATGCTTAAAGTGCAGGTTAATATTATTCCGTTTCTAATATATATTTACATCTATTTTATCCAGGACTAAAATAAATTATTTCCCAGATTGTCTCTTCAAATATGTCAGACACAGCGTAAACGTTATCAAGGATAAATATAATGATTTATCTGCCTATTACTAACACTAATATTATAAAGCTGAAGAGTGTGTTAGCTTGACCGCGTTAAGCTCAAGAACTACTGGGCCGATTTGAAAAATTATTTTAGTGTTAGATAACTCAATTATTGAGAAAGGCTATATATCATCATGCTAAGATCAATAGGAGCGGAGCACCTATGAAGAATGTTTCTAAATCGGGGTTAACGTACGTATTATTAAAAAATATTTACACCTAAGGAAACGAAGTCGCGAGTTAAGATTAGCGTTAGCCCAAAGTAACTATTCCACGCGAGACCAAGTCGCGGGCAGAAGTTAGTGTAATATAAAACTAGATATATATTAGTGATTTAAAAAAAAGCCTGATATTGATATAAGTGTAAGAATTCTAAATCGGGGTTAACGTACGTATTATTAAAAAATATTTACACCTAAGTAAACGAAGTCGCGAGTTAAGATTAGCGTAAGCCCAAAGTAACTATTGCACGCGGGAGCTAGTGTAATATAATACTAAATATATATTAGAGACTTAAAGAGCCTGATATTGAAATAAGTGTAAGAGATAAAATTAAAAATACTATACATATCATTAATCTATACTAATATTATAAAGAGGTAGAGTTTGTGAAGTTGTAAGGGGTAATCTCAGGAACTACTGGTCCGATTTGGAAAATTCTTTCAGTGTTATATAGCTCATTTATCAGGGAAGGTTATAGGCTATATATCATCACGCTAAGACCCATAGGAGCGGAGCAGCAATGAAGAATGTTGCAAAATCAGGGTATTTTTTCCTTTTCAGAGCTTCCGCTGCGTTTTAGCGCAAAATAACCATTCCACGCTTACGTATTACCGCCCAACGAAGTGGGCACGTGTCGGCTGTCTAACAATAAAATTTTATAATTAATGATAAGTGGTAATTTGTTTGTCAGCCACATTGATGGTCAGCAGAGGCACAGATACTATATATACACATATATTAGTAATACATTAACATCCTTGTATTTTATATACCTTAATACATAATGTAACTTAACTGTAATGTAACATTTGCCATATATAGAATACCTTTATAGCAGTTGGAGTAGTTTTCTAAAAGAATGGTGACCTATGAAGTCAAGAATTGAGTTTCTTGTACACCCTGTAAACCGGTGTTAAGACTCCTTCATAATTCCTGATATTCCAATAAAACAAATTATTGTATTGTAGTTTATTTTTATTTATAAAAATAGAAAATAAGAGATTATTTAACCATGACAATTATAATAACAAACATATAACCTAATTCAACTAAATGTGTAGCACTCAAAATAGGATAATTGTGTCACTATAATTAAGAAATGATTTATTCTAATTCACTGGTAAAAAGGAAAAAAATATTTTTTATACAATATTTTTATACAATTTTTAATCAACCTAATTTAGATTAGATCATTTTTTATACATATAGTTTTGAATACAATGACATAGATAACTTTTTGACCTTCATAATCAACACTTGTGTATACCTTACAATTATTTTAAAATATATTATTCTCTATTTTATTTATATACTTTTATTGAAAATTCCACTTAAATGAGACTTTTAGCCTCTTTATAATTTTTCTTAACAAATAATCAATGCTGTAAAAGCCCCTGCTGTGGGGAATAAAACAATTTCTCATGAGTAAAATGTGTGATCAGATCTAAAGCCCACTTTGGTTGATCCCCAGGCACCATGTGTCCAGCATTTCTCACCATAATCTCAACTAACTTGCCAGCCTGTTTCACATATCCAGCAATTTCACCATCAACTTTCCATATGTATCGTTTAGCAGTCTTATAATCTTCAGCACCAGTAAAATTGAGATTCCTTAAATAATTCAAAGTCAAAGGATATGCCACAATTATATCCAACTGTCCATTGTAAATAACAACATAATAGTGATCTAGTAGTTCAGACACCCACGGTGCTACAGATTTCATGACATCTTCCTTGAGATGTTCCTCTACGATGGTTCCATTATTGAATGGGAGTTCTCCGACATGTATAGCTTTACGTACTGCAGTTTTCTGTAACATCGGACCAAAGTCCTCAGACTGTGTGTAGTCTTTAGTGTGCAAATAATTGAAGTATAAGTCAAAACCAGACATATTTGCAAATAAACTTTTTTCTCCAATCATATCTCCGTTTAATAGCATGTCAAATGTTTCAAAAGCTTTTAACCATTGTTTTTGTTCTATGAACTCTTTGGTTTTGTTTTCATACTTTTCAAAGACTTTAGCCTGGTTCCAGTCTATGAGGCCTATTTGATATAAGTATTTACCGTAAACCAATTGATGAACAGGGTCACTTAAACCATTGCCAATAGCAACGCCTTTCAAATTAATTTTTATGTTTGCAGTTGGATTTTTTTTGTGTATAGTATAAGCTAGTGCTGGTACGTATTTTCCTCCATATGATTCTCCAGTTACAAAGAATTTGTTACTCTGTAACTCTGGGAACAACTGGAAAAATTGAATCAACGTTGAATATAACTCCTCGCCGACCCTGGTTTGATCAGTGCAATAACCTTTAGGGTTTTTGGTAAAGCTGAAACCTGTCCCAACAGGATTGTCAATATAGATAATGTGGTGACTAAGCGCCCAGTTGTATTTACGTCTCTCGAATTGATTGTTCCTGACTCTTAGGGGTCCATTTTCCGTAAAGAGACCGAAAAGGGAGGACGCGCCGGGCCCTCCTTGCAACCATACAATGACGGGTGCATCTTTTTTGTTCGGTATCATAGCGGGAAAGTACCAGAAGAATTGGTTAGAATCGTAAGCTTTATTGACAGTGAAAAAACCGGCATAGCTTTGAATGCGCAAACTTTCAGTAAAGGGCACTCGAGCTAAGCGCCTACCTTCCGTTATATTACCGCTCTCGATGTAAGGAGTGAGGAACAACGGTTCACCAGCGTCTCCACCATCTCGTTCACCAAGTTCAATCTTTGGATAATGATGCAAAAAACACTCGTTACCAAAAATTTGAAGCACTACTATTAGTAACAAAATTCGAAACATGATGTATCACGTTACATAGGACAATGATTTAATTCAATTGCTGTAACCCGTTATCTCTAATATGACCTCATTCTGAGGGTCACATATAGCGCTGATACCAATTGCCGACTTTGTTTTTATTCTGTTTTCGTATTTGCCAATTTTATAAGCAAGTGTAAGCAAAATTTTGCAAAATTGACATTCACACCACAGAGTAGTAGTAATAATATTCATCCAATAGGACAGGCGAAGGAATTAATCCATACTGCCAATTCTGAAGTTGTCAATATAGGTATTATAGTTCTTATGTATTCTTTAAAGGCCTAATCGCCAAATCTTCTATATAATATTTCATACATTTTTAAAATCATCTTTTAATTCTAAATTCTTCAATATAGGTAGTTCTTATGTATTCTTTATTCAATTTTCTTCTATATCCAAGTTAATGGAAAGGCAGAAACGCCAAATCTTCTATCTATAATATATTCTTTTCTCCATCTTTTTTATCTTAATCTCCTTGTTAATAGTAGCGTACCATCCTCTTTATCTGAATTATTTCATTTCACTCACCCAGAGAGTTTGTTAATTTCCATTGTTGAGTAATTAATTCAATATTCTAACAAGATGGTGGCTCCCTTGTTAGAACTTTCCATGGAGTTTTTGTGGCATCTCAGAATTCATGGTCCGTGGTATTATTTTCTATTTACTTCACTTATGCACAATAAACAAACTATATTACATAAAACACCACCAATTTTACACAATATAGAGTCAAGTAACACAAGATTCTTCTTCTTCTTCTTACCCTTATCCCACATAAGTAGGGTCGGTACAACATGTTTCTCATGTTGTGGTATATGATTTGGCTTAATTTTTACGATCGGCCGCCTGCCTGACATCAACCCTCCTTGGGATTATTTTCTTGTACCAATGTATAATTAACACAAGTAACACAAGATTATGAATACAAAATAAAATCCACTACATGACAGACTAAGATCCCGCCAAAAACTCTCACACCACAGAGTATTTGATACTCGGTTGCTGCCGCAGAGTATGTTTTTATTTATTTAAACTTTATTGTACCCCAATTACATATATATACATTTCAAAAACATTTCACGTTTTATTAACGGTACAATGGGCGGCCTTATTGCTATTAGCAATGTTGTACATAGACAAGACACTATATACTGAGAATGTTATACACATACTATATTATTAGTTATATGAAGTTCTTCCAGTATACTACTATTATTATCAATGCCCTAACAAGTTCTACAAAGCGACGATTCCTTATTCTGTGTACAAAGCGAAGTCCGATAAAGCTGTTAAGGCCTTCCTAGGTCAATAGGGTAATCAGATTGTGAAAAAAAAATCTGTGTAAAAAGCATACAAACTATATTTTTGTTTTTTGCCTATGTAGACAATTTAGCCAAAATGTAGAATAATCTAAAACATATAATGTCAGTTTTTGGCAGGATCTTAGTCTATCGTTAGGCTTTTATATTTTATTCATAATCTTATGTTATTCCACTGTATATTTTGTAATATGGGTAATATAGTTCAGTTATTGTGTATAAGTGAAAAGTGGATAGAAAATAATACCACAGAACATGAATTCTGAGATACCACAAAATTCCTTGGAAGGTTCGAATAAAGGGAACAACCATCTTGTTAGAGTATTAAAATTATCGCAAGACACTAGTAATATTATTACATACTCGACAATCGCAGTAATAATCTGAACCAGTGGTTACTAATCATCAAATAAAAAAATATATAATAATGACATGACTATATTACTTATTATACTCTTTGGACATGACACAACTCAAAACAGTCGCAACATACATTACTAACTTTTATATTATATACAATTTTACTTGACTAACTCGTAAACTCTTTTGCGTAAAGCTGATTTTGAAGTATGAATTTATGAACTAAATTTTGCCTTTGTAAAAGAATGAAAAGTGCAGTTTAGAGTAATTTCATAAATTGTTAAAAAAGAAAATTTTTAATATGACCATTATTAACATCAAAAAATTCGAGACAATACTAGTGATTTTCTTCACTTTATGCGTATACGGAAATACACTTTTATTTACAAATATTTATCCACGTTTAAAATTGGATGCCAAATCTTCAAACGATGCAGGAGAACCATTAATTTTAACTCCTTATCTTAAAAGAGGTGCAATAGATCTTGCACAGAACCTTTCAAGAGTTCCACTTACTGATGCAATAGGTTTCCGAAGTCACGCCGGATTTTTCACGATCGATGAAAATTATAATTCAAATCTTTATTTTTGGTATTTCCCACCGTTTTCAAAGAATGTAAACGCGCCTGTGCTACTATGGCTGCAAGGTGGGCCAGGAGCTAGCTCTTTATTTGGCTTATTCAGTGAACTGGGTCCTCTGATAGCAAAAAAGGATGGATTCGCCAAACGAAAGTATCACTGGGCGTTGAATGCGCACCTTATTTTCATTGATAACCCAGTAGGGACTGGTTTTAGCTTTACAATGAAAGACAAAGGATATTGCAGAGATGAGAAGTGCATAGCAACTGGTCTTTACAGAAGCTTGGAACAATTTTTCATCTTATTCCCTGAACTCAAAAACAATGACTTTTTTATAACTGGGGAGTCATATGCTGGAAAATATATTCCATCATTGGCAATGGAAATACATAGAAATAATTTAATAAAGTCAAAATTAGGAATAAATTTAAAGGGAATGGCAATAGGAAGTGGATACTGTGATCCAATTAATCAGATAAATTATGGAGATTATTTATACCAACATGGCTTGATTGACTTGAATCAACTGAGGATATTTGAGAAATATCAAAAGCAAATAATTTCTGACATAAAAAAAGAAAGCTGGATTGAAGCCGGCTTATTACTTGATCAGCTCATGGATGGAGATATAAGTAATATGTCATACTTCAAAACATTTACTGGATTTAATTATTATTACAACTTATTACAAACTGAAGACCAGGATGATGTTTCTGTTTTTACAGATTTATTGAACAATGACAATATTCGTAAAAGTGTCCATGTAGGAGGCTTAGCATTTAATGATGGTTCACAAGTTATGTTGAGTTTACTTAATGATTTACTGAAATCTGTATCTACAGATGTTTCAGAATTATTATCGAAATATCGGATTTTATTTTTTAATGGTCAATTGGATATAATTGTAGCTTACCCATTAACAGTTGATTTTCTAAGGAACCTTAACTTTAGTTCTGCGGATGATTATCGGACAGCTCCTAGAAAGATATGGCGGGTAGATGATGAAATTGCAGGGTATGTCAAGAAGGCAGGTAATTTGACTGAAGTGTTGGTGAGGAACGCAGGGCACATGGTACCAACAGACCAACCGAAATGGGCTTTTGAATTGATTACTCGCTTTGTAAAAAATAAGATCTGACACATTTAAAAAGTATGTGATTTATATTGATGAGGGTATAATAGTAAATAATTCTCGAATTTAATTTAGAATACCCACGTTTTTGATACACTACAAAGTGACAATCTTAATATACTTAACACCTTTTTAATATTAAGTGGGGAATTATCATATCATATGACATCAGCAAGTGAGGCAATAATTGGCAGACTAAAGTTGTCACCACTCTGAAATTCGACAGTAATCTGCACTTACAGATGCACTCTTTTGCAGCTGGACTCTAGGGTACCCTTATAATAATATAATAAAAAGAGACACCAAAACAAGACATGTGACCCTTCTTGCTACAACACACATGGAGTAACCATTAGAAAGCCCAGCGCAAAGTATACCACTTCTCCTAAAAGACTTGCCACAACCACATATTATAACACAAGTGGCAAACGATATAAATACTGTGAACTCACTGGCTTATGTTGTCTATGTGCAAATTTTTTGATGATTGCTTTAAAGTTACTTGGATACACTGTAAGCTATAGAAGACTATTTCCCTGACCCTTTGTGACACTTAGAACTGATGCTAAGGTGTGATTTTTTAAAAAAAATTGTAGGTATTTGTATGAAAAGCACTATAATGTTATGAAAATGAAAATGTCTTTTAAGAAATTAATGTTTTATTTGCACTTAGCTAACAATAAATAAATTACAAAACAATGATATCAACTCACAAGCATTATTGGTGGGAAAATAAATGTCTTCAAATTCATCATTCCCATAACTTGATTTTCCCCCTATTTAGTAAGAAAAATATTTCATACAAATACATTCTATATTTTTTTAAGAATAATGATTACACTAAATACACTTCGGACCATACTGATTATATATTATTTGTACACGTACACTCCCCACCACCAATTCTGTACAATTTTGCTTAAAAGTTCCCATTCTATCTTTGTTTATTAACCCAAACAATTATGTAACATTGTTAATTTAGTATTATATTTCATTTTAATTAATCAGTTTGATAAGATCCATACAATACGAGACGATTATTAATAAATTAATAACACATTGAAAAAACATGTAAATTTCATATGGCCTTTAAATTTTTTTAATAAATTAAAAAAACTCCATGAATTGTATCAAAATTAGACTGAACAATGAAACCAAACTAAAATACATCAATGGTGTAAAAAAAAACCTTTTTGAAAATTATTCTTTAAAAATAATATAAGTAATATTTAATTTAATAGGGAGAAATTGAGACGGTATAATCGAGCACTTGAGAAAGAAAGGGATGCAACTATGATATACAGTATTTACCAGGTTATGGCTTATTTCTAATTTATTTACATATTATAAACACCTCCCTTGTCATTTGTAATCTATGTAAATGTTTTCATTTCACAGTCGAGCAATTATAGGTTATGTGTATCTTGTACGAGAATTAAATTTGCTGAAAATTTCTCATAAATTCAGGTTTTTTTCAATATTAAATTCATATTTACACTAAAATGTTTGTGAATCTATATCTTTTATAATTAAAAGTTGTTTTAATTAATAAAAACAAAATAAACTATTTTATGTTACTGGATTTCCCCTTTACTTCGGGGAATACCCACAACGATTTATAGACATCACAACCGACATTTTGATATCCCTTGGTTTTGAAAGCCAAGGGGTCAGTCATATGTCTACCATCTTAGTGACTGTATTTATTATATATTCCCTACTCTAAAATGCAGATTGAAATTAAAATGTATAGTTGGATATCTTGTCTGCTATAGATTTCCCATTTCTCTATTATTAAGTTAGGATTAATAACGTTATTTTAATACCCTAAATCGAATAATTTAAGAACAATTATTAATCAAATGCCTACAATCTGAAAAAAAAGTTTCACTTGCATCATAGTTTCATGAAACCATACAATGTTTTTTATTTTATTATTATTCTAAATATTATATATATTTGTTAAAAAGATAAACCAGATCGAGTTTGTTGCTGGTTCTTCTCGATGACTGGGTTGTTTTCCGAACCGGTGGTAGTCTTTGACGTTCATGAGTCCCTTCTTAGGGCCTAAATTGAATAGTGATTTTGATTTCAATCATAAATTTGTCCGTGACACTCGAATTGTTTGTTATATTGTTATATTTATTATGCGATTTATTTTCCTATCATGCGAGTAGCGCTGTGAGGGCATCCAGGAATTGTGTTCGTTGAGAGATTGGTAGTGTGATCAGCGAAGAATCGAAATAATCAAGGGAAACTGATGCACCACTTTTAGTTGCTGCCTGCTCGAACGCCGCTCCGAATAGACTGAAATCATTCAACCGATCTTATAAGAGAAAAAAAGGAACCATTTTTATGACACATATATTTGTAAAATGCTAAAATAAATCAAGTAATTTGCTTATGACCACACGATAGAGGTGAATTTTTATTTTTATTTTCGCCACATTCTAGATTTGCGACTGTCACTGCCATTGTCTAGTGGGTAATATTACAAGTTTCTTGCGATTATTTCAATGAACTAACAAACTGGTGGCCATCTTGTTAGAACTTTGCAGTGAGTTCTTGCCATTTTTGATTATATCGGAAGAACGGATGTATTGATGATTTTTTTTTTGTTCGTGCATCATAATTTCGATTTTTAGACGTTCATTAAACTTAATTCAGTTTGAGTATTAATTATATCTAAATACGAAACTCACTTGAATTCAGCTAATAAGTTAACAGAAGATTTATCAATTCTGGAGCTGTATGAAGTTCATTGGGTCAGATTGTTATACAGTAAACATGCCTGATGACGAGTCGAACCAAGTTAACCCGATTTAACGTCACTTGCTTTGAAGGTGGTAGAGCCACGCTGAAGCTATTACTGGTTTCAGCATGAGTGGGTCGGCTCGCCCGCCGCGGTACTACCACCCGACCCACAGAACACCGACGTGAAGTAACAGTGCTTGTATTGTTGCATTTCGTTCGCTCAGTGAGAGCGCCGGAGGCCCATCTCCTTTCCCCCTTTCCCTTCCCCTTTCTTCTT
>MU159551.1:128402-138823 GCA_015888305.1 Antheraea pernyi | reverse complement strand
TCCCTACCCCTCCCCCATACACAGGCTGGCAACGCATTTGCGACTCCCCTGGTGTTGCTAGTGTCTATGGACGGTCGTGATCACTTAACATCAGGTGACCCACCTGTTAGTTTGCCGCCTTTTGACATAAAAAAAAAAACACTTGCCCAAGTGAGACGTTTTTTTCTATTCACTGTTGTTAAACAAGTTTTCACTCTAAGAATCACTAATTCAATACATTATGAGTGAGGCATCATGTCACTCGAAGTAGTAAATGAATGACATACTTTCTGGGCTCGTGGTGGAACCGTGGTGGTAGACCGAGGAGTAAGCAGCGGTCTGGAGGCAGGTCAGCACATGCGACGAGAGGTCTGCTGGCATCTGAGGAGGCAAGTGCTGCCCAGCGAGCTGCCACACCCAACCAGAGCGGTGACCGCACTACCACACTCTCTGCCGTACCCTATAACATTTTTTTCGTATTACTCCATTGGTTATTATTAGGGATATGCGAATAATCGAAATAACGAATTATTCGAGTGCTAATCAAACGAAATAATTCGATTCGAGCATTCGAATAATTTCAACTATTTATATTATTAAAATAATTTCAATTATGAGAATAATTCAAACTATTTCTACAATTTTAAGTAATTAGATATTTATCAAATATTAATTAATTATTAGTATACAAAAATTAGTTCAATAGAATCTATTGAATATATTAATATTAAGTCTGTCAGTTAAAGGAATTTTGATGAAAAGAGATTGAAAATCTATAGATATGATAAGAATGTAAATCTAAGGTGCCTGTACATGTGGTTTAGAATTTTATGAAAAAAAAATTCTTACAGGTGTCTTGAAATAAGTAATAAAATACATTTCAATCATTTTTAGAAATGTCTCTCTGTTTCTATGAACACATTTTTTTTTTCGAACTGTCTACGCTATTGACCCAGCAAGGTCTTAACAGCTTCACCGGACTACTGAACGACTATGAACACACATCACAGCTAAATTACTGCGTACATGATAAATCTTCAGTAAGAAAATCATATCCTTGAGTAAAATTTAATCTTGGTGTCATTAAAATCGGTTCACTCTATCGAAAGTTATTCTAATTTTAATGAAGACGAGAGTTAAGTACGACAGAAAAGTAGATAGGTAAATGGACTTAATCCATTCAGGCGACTTTATTACTCACTGTTTTTTACATTCGGTTCCATGCGGACGGAGTCGCGGGCACAGCTAGTCAAAAATATACTAATATAGGGAAAATATTTGGTGTTTCGTTTGTACTGGATAAACTTAAAATATACTGAATAGATTTTAAAAATGATTTCACCAATAAAGAAATAGCTATATTATCAGCGAGTAACATGTATGTTTTATTTTCAAAATCTACATTATCTTGAGCGAATCCACAAACAAAAGCTAGTATGAATATAATTGATCTACCTCCTGTACGATGAAGTAACTGAACGGTCCAGCGAGATGTAGTTTCTTGCCGCTGAGGGTGTTGTTGACGAGCCTGACGACAGCTTCCAGGGAGCGTTGTGCTGAAGCCCAGCCCAGCCTCCGACTCTCATTCTCCCCACTCTCTATATCCAAAGCAGCGAGGGCGTGCTGGAATCCCTCCCCTTTCGATAACGTTTCCTATAATATAAAAATTAAAAAATATACATAACATTGGTTGATTTTCAACCATAATACATTGTTATTAAGTGTCTCGGCGACTGGGCTTTGCTTGGTCAGTTAATACAATAAAAGTAAGCCCAATCTATGAGATGACACAATGTACTCAATTTATTGAACTTTAAACTAGATTAACTTTTCTAAATAGAGGTAACTATGGGAGGTGAATATGAAGTAAAATGCGATTCTTGGTACTTGCAGCAATCAGTAATTTATAATTTTTTCAAACTGACTATGCTATTGGCCTAGCGAGGCCTTTACAACTTCACCGGACTATATATATAATTTATTGTTTTTTTTCTCGAACTGCTTATGCTATTGACCTAGCAAGATCTTAACAGCTTCACCGGACTACTAAGGTCAGCGCTTAAGGCACTCAGGCAATTTTAATTTGGGCAACTAGCTCAAGGGTGCACGGCACACCTTGGCTTGGTTGTTGCCTGATGCATGCAATTCGCGTTCTATCTGAGATAACCTAAGCTAAGCTACATATTCATACATATATGAGTTATTGAAACATATATGTGTACCAAGCATACATATCTCATTAACTCTTCTGTGTACTTTGTATCGGAATATATCTAAACTATTTCAGTTCGATAAGGGGAAAAAACAAAACCCTTCCACTTTTATGTGTAAGCGTGTGAGTGTGCACGTGTGTGGAGGTGATACGTGTAGTGTTGTAGCAGTGACGTAATATTTGTGTCACTGTATCGTGCGAGCAGAGCAATCAAGGGCTCCACATTTAAACGATAGTCAGTTCAAATACGTGACAGCGCCATCTCTGAACGACAATACACATTATTATAACATTACATTACAACTCACTATACGGACTTAATTTTTTTTTATGTTGGTTGTAATGTTGGTATTGTGTTGTATTGCAATGAGGATATTGTAGTTGGTATTGTGTTATATTGCAATGAGGATCTTATATTTGGTATTGTGTTGCATTTCAATGAGGATATTGTGGTTGGTATTGTGTCGTATTGCTATGAGGATACTGTAATTGGTTTGTGTTGTATTGTATTACGATTAGGATGTTGTATTTGGTTTGTGTTGTATTGCAATGAGGATATTTTGTTAGGTGTAAGTTGTAATGAGGATATGGGTAGATCCCCTTACGAGTACAATGAGTCTCATTGGTCAGATTATGTTGTGTTGTAGTGAGGATATTGTAGTTGGTTAGTGTTGTATTGTAATGAGGATATTGGAGTTGATTGGTGTTGTATCGTAATGAGGATATTGTAGTTGGTTGGTGTTGTATTGTAATGAGGATATTATAATTAGTTGGTGTTGTATTGTAATGAGGATATTTTAGTCGGTTGGTGTCGTATAGTAGTGAGGATATTGTAGTTGGTTGGTGCTGTATTGTAAGGCGGATATTGTAATTGGTTGGTGTCGTATTGTAGCGAGGATATTGTAATTGGTTGGTGTCGTATTGTAGTGAGGATATTGTAGTTGGTTGGTATTGTATCACATTAGAGGATATTAGTAGATCCCCTTACGTGTTCAATGAGCCATATTAGTTGGTGTTGTGTTGTATTGGAATGTGTATACGGGTAGGTTCCCTTACGTGTTCGATGAGGCCCATGATGGCATAGACGAGGTCGAGCGCGGCGAGGGGCGGCGAGTGCGGGCGGAGCAGCAGGGCGAGGGGCGCGGCGGCGTGGGGAGGGGAGGCGGTGCTTCTCGCAGGCGGCGTGCAGCGCGGGCACCAGGGCACGCCGCACCTCCACGTCCATCGCGCGGTACGACTGCCGCGCCTGCTGCAGCGGGATCCTACCACCATCAACCCTCATTTTTTTAATCTTGTAACAGAGTGGCAATACTGTTATATGTCACTCATATGCGTTGGAGTTAAATGGTTAACGAGCAATAAGTCGTGTTTTCTATTTTCTGTAGAATATAATAATAAACTAAAGTGTTTCTATATAAACAGAGTATTAAGTGTCGTTAAACACTAAAATCAAATATATTTTTATTAATTATGATTTTTCTCTTCTGCAGGCTCTTGATCAACACCTTTTATTTTTGCTTTAGTTTTTATAACTCGTTGTCTACCGGCTTATGAAAGTATTAGAATATACGTATTCTAAAAGAGGAAGCGAGAAAGGGCGACCTTATAATAGCTCGAAATTAGATAGATCTTTGGTTTTTAACGTCGAGATGGTATTTTGAAGGGTGGTGTTATTATTATTAAAACGAGTCAGCAGAGCTGTAAGGGTATGGAGTATACTAACAGCGTGTGTGTCGGCCGGGGCCTGGTGCTAATAGCTCGAAATTAGATAGATCTTTGGTTTTTAACGTCGAGATGGTATTTTGAAGGGTGGTGTTATTATTATTAAAACGAGTCAGCAGAGCTGTAAGGGTATGGAGTATACTAACAGCGTGTGTGTCGGCCGGGGCCTGGTGCAGGCAAAAATAATAATAGCGGTAATGGCTCCTCTCTTTTTATAGCGAAATAAGTAGAGTAGTAAGGAGAGTGGCGTAATCGAATGACGCACTCTATGGTGTGAGAGGTGCACAAGATGTCTACAGATTCCATGTTAGGCGGCGTAGGTGACATATATATAATTTAGTAAATATAAGCCAAAAAACGTTAACTCTCTCTGTATACACACACTGTTCCTTTTTTTAATATGTACTTCTGATTTACATTAGATTTTTTCAAAATTGATTAATTTTAAAAACATCAATAAATATTCAAAATGAATTGTCGTGTCATAATAAAATAAATCAATAATGTTTACCCCATATTAGCCAAGAGTTGCCTGAGTCGTGTGGCTCCGGGTACTGTGTGCAGCTTTAGCGAAGGTCCGAAGTCAGGTGCGTGGCGCAGAGCGTTCTCGAGTGACCACACTCGGTACAGAGGTAAAGCTACGTCTTTCTCCACCACTATAGATGGGGCCTGTGTTTATACAAATCAAACTTTTAAGTTGCTTCAATTAAATTTCGTCATTACATTCAGTAATGACGAAGAATCCATATAACCTGATTTCCATTGGTTTTCCTTCAAGAACTGGCATATAACATAAGTACTTACTAACACATGTAGAGTATTGTGTCGTATTGCTATGAGGATATTGTAGTTGGTTTGTGTTGTATTGTATTACGATTAGGATGTTGTATTTGGTTTGTGTTGTATTGCAATGAGGATATTGTAGTTGGTATTGTGTTGTATTGCAATGAGGATCTTATATTTGGTATTGTGTTGCATTTCAATGAGGATATTGTGGTTGGTATTGTGTCGTATTGCTATGAGGATATTGTAGTTGGTTTGTGTTGTATTGTATTACGATTAGGATGTTGTATTTGGTTTGTGTTGTATTGCAATGAGGATATTGTAGTTGGTATTGTGTTGTATTGCAATGAGGATCTTATATTTGGTATTGTGTTGCATTTCAATGAGGATATTGTGGTTGGTATTGTGTCGTATTGCTATGAGGATATTGTAGTTGGTTTGTGTTGTATTGTATTACGATTAGGATGTTGTATTTGGTTTGTGTTGTATTGCAATGAGGATATTGTAGTTGGTATTGTGTTGTATTGCAATGAGGATCTTATATTTGGTATTGTGTTGCATTTCAATGAGGATATTGTGGTTGGTATTGTGTCGTATTGCTATGAGGATATTGTAGTTGGTTTGTGTTGTATTGTATTACGATTAGGATGTTGTATTTGGTTTGTGTTGTATTGCAATGAGGATATTGTAGTTGGTATTGTGTTGTATTGCAATGAGGATCTTATATTTGGTATTGTGTTGCATTTCAATGAGGATATTGTGGTTGGTATTGTGTCGTATTGCTATGAGGATATTGTAGTTGGTTTGTGTTGTATTGTATTACGATTAGGATGTTGTATTTGGTTTGTGTTGTATTGCAATGAGGATATTGTAGTTGGTATTGTGTTGTATTGCAATGAGGATCTTATATTTGGTATTGTGTTGCATTTCAATGAGGATATTGTGGTTGGTATTGTGTCGTATTGCTATGAGGATATTGTAGTTGGTTTGTGTTGTATTGTATTACGATTAGGATGTTGTATTTGGTTTGTGTTGTATTGCAATGAGGATATTGTAGTTGGTATTGTGTTGTATTGCAATGAGGATCTTATATTTGGTATTGTGTTGCATTTCAATGAGGATATTGTGGTTGGTATTGTGTCGTATTGCTATGAGGATATTGTAGTTGGTTTGTGTTGTATTGTATTACGATTAGGATGTTGTATTTGGTTTGTGTTGTATTGCAATGAGGATATTGTAGTTGGTATTGTGTTGTATTGCAATGAGGATCTTATATTTGGTATTGTGTTGCATTTCAATGAGGATATTGTGGTTGGTATTGTGTCGTATTGCTATGAGGATATTGTAGTTGGTTTGTGTTGTATTGTATTACGATTAGGATGTTGTATTTGGTTTGTGTTGTATTGCAATGAGGATATTGTAGTTGGTATTGTGTTGTATTGCAATGAGGATCTTATATTTGGTATTGTGTTGCATTTCAATGAGGATATTGTGGTTGGTATTGTGTCGTATTGCTATGAGGATATTGTAGTTGGTTTGTGTTGTATTGTATTACGATTAGGATGTTGTATTTGGTTTGTGTTGTATTGCAATGAGGATATTGTAGTTGGTATTGTGTTGTATTGCAATGAGGATCTTATATTTGGTATTGTGTTGCATTTCAATGAGGATATTGTGGTTGGTATTGTGTCGTATTGCTATGAGGATATTGTAGTTGGTTTGTGTTGTATTGTATTACGATTAGGATGTTGTATTTGGTTTGTGTTGTATTGCAATGAGGATATTGTAGTTGGTATTGTGTTGTATTGCAATGAGGATCTTATATTTGGTATTGTGTTGCATTTCAATGAGGATATTGTGGTTGGTATTGTGTCGTATTGCTATGAGGATATTGTAGTTGGTTTGTGTTGTATTGTATTACGATTAGGATGTTGTATTTGGTTTGTGTTGTATTGCAATGAGGATATTGTAGTTGGTATTGTGTTGTATTGCAATGAGGATCTTATATTTGGTATTGTGTTGCATTTCAATGAGGATATTGTGGTTGGTATTGTGTCGTATTGCTATGAGGATATTGTAGTTGGTTTGTGTTGTATTGTATTACGATTAGGATGTTGTATTTGGTTTGTGTTGTATTGCAATGAGGATATTGTAGTTGGTATTGTGTTGTATTGCAATGAGGATCTTATATTTGGTATTGTGTTGCATTTCAATGAGGATATTGTGGTTGGTATTGTGTCGTATTGCTATGAGGATATTGTAGTTGGTTTGTGTTGTATTGTATTACGATTAGGATGTTGTATTTGGTTTGTGTTGTATTGCAATGAGGATATTGTAGTTGGTATTGTGTTGTATTGCAATGAGGATCTTATATTTGGTATTGTGTTGCATTTCAATGAGGATATTGTGGTTGGTATTGTGTCGTATTGCTATGAGGATATTGTAGTTGGTTTGTGTTGTATTGTATTACGATTAGGATGTTGTATTTGGTTTGTGTTGTATTGCAATGAGGATATTGTAGTTGGTATTGTGTTGTATTGCAATGAGGATCTTATATTTGGTATTGTGTTGCATTTCAATGAGGATATTGTGGTTGGTATTGTGTCGTATTGCTATGAGGATATTGTAGTTGGTTTGTGTTGTATTGTATTACGATTAGGATGTTGTATTTGGTTTGTGTTGTATTGCAATGAGGATATTGTAGTTGGTATTGTGTTGTATTGCAATGAGGATCTTATATTTGGTATTGTGTTGCATTTCAATGAGGATATTGTGGTTGGTATTGTGTCGTATTGCTATGAGGATATTGTAGTTGGTTTGTGTTGTATTGTATTACGATTAGGATGTTGTATTTGGTTTGTGTTGTATTGCAATGAGGATATTGTAGTTGGTATTGTGTTGTATTGCAATGAGGATCTTATATTTGGTATTGTGTTGCATTTCAATGAGGATATTGTGGTTGGTATTGTGTCGTATTGCTATGAGGATATTGTAGTTGGTTTGTGTTGTATTGTATTACGATTAGGATGTTGTATTTGGTTTGTGTTGTATTGCAATGAGGATATTGTAGTTGGTATTGTGTTGTATTGCAATGAGGATCTTATATTTGGTATTGTGTTGCATTTCAATGAGGATATTGTGGTTGGTATTGTGTCGTATTGCTATGAGGATATTGTAGTTGGTTTGTGTTGTATTGTATTACGATTAGGATGTTGTATTTGGTTTGTGTTGTATTGCAATGAGGATATTGTAGTTGGTATTGTGTTGTATTGCAATGAGGATCTTATATTTGGTATTGTGTTGCATTTCAATGAGGATATTGTGGTTGGTATTGTGTCGTATTGCTATGAGGATATTGTAGTTGGTTTGTGTTGTATTGTATTACGATTAGGATGTTGTATTTGGTTTGTGTTGTATTGCAATGAGGATATTTTGTTAGGTGTAAGTTGTAATGAGGATATGGGTAGATCCCCTTACGAGTACAATGAGTCTCATTGGTCAGATTATGTTGTGTTGTAGTGAGGATATTGTAGTTGGTTAGTGTTGTATTGTAATGAGGATATTGGAGTTGATTGGTGTTGTATCGTAATGAGGATATTGTAGTTGGTTGGTGTTGTATTGTAATGAGGATATTATAGTCGGTTGGTGTCGTATTGTAGTGAGGAATTTGTAGTTGGTTGGTGCTGTATTGTAATGAGGATATTGTAATTGGTTGGTGTTATATTGTAGTGAGGATATTGTAGTTGGTTGGTATTGTATCACATTAGAGGATATTAGTAGATCCCCTTACGTGTTCAATGAGCCATATTAGTTGGTGTTGTGTTGTATTGGAATGTGTATACGGGTAGGTTCCCTTACGTGTTCGATGAGGCCCATGATGGCATAGACGAGGTCGAGCGCGGCGAGGGGCGGCGAGTGCGGGCGGAGCAGCAGGGCGAGGGGGGCGGCGGCGGCGGGGGAGGGGAGGCGGTGCTTTTCTCGCAGGCGGCGTGCAGCGCGGGCACCAGGGCACGCCGCACCTCCACGTCCATCGCGCGGTACGACTGCCGCGCCTGCTGCAGCGGGATCCTACCACCATCAACCCTCATTTTTTTAATCTTGTAACAGAGTGGCAATACTGTTATATGTCACTCATATGCGTTGGAGTTAAATGGTTAACGAGCAATAAGTCGTGTTTTCTATTTTCTGTAGAATATAATAATAAACTAAAGTGTTTCTATATAAACAGTGTATTAAGTGTCGTTAAACACTAAAATCAAATATATTTTTATTAATTATGATTTTTCTCTTCTGCAGGCTCTTGATCAACACCTTTTATTTTTGCTTTAGTTTAATTTGATGTATACGTCAAAAATCGTATCTGTGAGCAGCTATTGGGGGTTTTTTTATTTAACTACAACTATTTTAGGATGGATTTTTAATGACGTTATTGTCTTTATGGTTGCATTTTGATCCTTTATTAACGACGTTGCGTCCCTACTTAGCGAGAGTCCTGTCCAGTTACTGTACCACAGTACTTAAATGCTATAGGATCAGGCGGAGGACTTTAGTAATATGAAGCGATTACAATAGATCAGTACTGGTCACCGTGGCTTAAGAGGCAAAAATAATAATAGCGGTAATGGCTCCTCTCTTTTTATAGCGAAATAAGTAGAGTAGTAAGGAGAGTGGCGTAATCGAATGACGCACTCTATGGTGTGAGAGGTGCACAAGATGTCTACAGATTCCATGTTAGGCGGCGTAGGTGACATATATATAATTTAGTAAATATAAGCCAAAAAACGTTAACTCTCTCTGTATACACACACTGTTCCTTTTTTTAATATGTACTTCTGATTTACATTAGATTTTTTCAAAATTGATTAATTTTAAAAACATCAATAAATATTCAAAATGAATTGTCGTGTCATAATAAAATAAATCAATAATGTTTACCCCATGTCAGCTAAGAGTTGCCTGAGTCGTGTGGCTCCGGCCACTGTGTGCAACTTTAGAGAAGGCCCGAAGTCAGGTGCGTGGCGCAGAGCGTTCTCGAGGGACCACACTCGGTACAGAGGTAACGCTACGTCTTTCTCCACCACTATAGATGGGGCCTGTGTTTATACAAATCAAACTTTTAAGTTGCTTCAATTAAATTTCGTCATTACATTCAGTAATGACGAAGAATCCATATAACCTGATTTCCATTGGTTTTCCTTGAAGAACTGGCATATAACATAAGTACTTACTAACACATGTAGATTGAGGCAGAAGCATCTAGTTAATTTCCCTAGGAAGCAAACAAAGTCTGTCTTGGTCTATGGGTAACAAATAAGGAGCCGCCAGTTTAATCTGGTTCAGTAGCGATTAGGAATATGCACTATAATGGCAATCTCGCAGACCAGATAAATTTGATTCATAACTTATTTTATTATTATTATTGGCCACCGGCTTATGAAAGTATTAGAATATACGTATTCTAAAAGAGGAAGTGAGAAAGGGTGACCCTATAATAGCTCCAAATAAAAAAAAAAGAGTTTTACTAGTGGTTAAACAGGTACATGATCTTAGGTTTTTAACATCGAGTTGGTATTTTGAAGGGTGGTTGTATTAAAAAGAGTCAGCAGAGCTGTAAGGGTATGGAGTATACTAACAGCGTGAGTGTCGGCTGGTGCCTGGTGCGGCGCGAGGCGCGTGTGCAGGTGGTCCGCGTCGAGCAGCGCGCGGGCCGCGGGGCGCAGGTGCA
>MU159551.1:100252-126947 GCA_015888305.1 Antheraea pernyi | reverse complement strand
CCGCCACGACACCTCCACGCACACGCACGCGCTCTGCACACCCACCACCACACACACATCTATACTAACTACCTAATCAATACATCATTCATTAAATACAAACGAGCCACAAGCAACATTACCTATGCCAGTCTCCTTCCACAAACTTAGCCAGATCTAGGACAAAGGGTCGGAGGGCCCATCTTCCCATTGCACAGGTTCGGCAGACGGCGGAGACGGTCGTTATGTGGCAGTTTTCTGACATAGTGCGATGAAGGTCAACAGAGATCTCGTGCCACCTCAACTATAGCGGCGGATGTACATCGTGGAGTTTAGTGAGTAGGAGTCTCACACCTCCCACTCTCTCCTACGGGAGAGTGGTATGTCCAACATAGGTTTCCCACGTTAAAGTGGAAAAAAGGACAAAAGGGTAATTTTGGCAGCCTTACGTAATCTATATATAAAATTCTAGATGGAAAACAGATAACATCTTTCTGTTTCCCAACGGGTTTTATTTATTTTTCTTTTGTGTATTATTATATAAATAAAATAACATTATTTGGAAATACTTCTCTTTTTTAAATTGATATATAGTCAACCACTAGGAGGTCACTAGTATATGTAAACTTCAACTACTGGAGTCAAGGCCATACAGGTTCCTTTTATATGGTAGGTGGTAGTTGGGAAACCAACTCCTAAGGCGGTGAAAAATGGGATGAAAGTTTATATAAGTACAATACTTTTAACTGCATAAAAAATACCCTGTGACCTTTTCTATACAGTCCTCTCCAATCTTTTTGATCACTCTGGATCTAGATGCGCAGAACACAAATTTAGGTATTAATATGTTATATTCAAATGTTGTATATAATTATGCGTTGTCTGGCTTTGGTAATAAAAAAATATCAACTGCAGAGCCACCTACTTCCAACTGTTAATCTAAAGCATTCTTGAATTCACCTGAACACATACAATAAATTTCAATAAAATCTGTTCAACTGTTTAGGAGGATTTCAGTCACATACACATGGATAAAAGACAAAGTCTCCTACCGCGTCTGTCTGTCTGTCTGTTCGCGATAAACTCGGACGAACTGAACGGATTTTCACGCGGTTTTCACCGGTGGATAGAGTGATTGCTGAGGAACGTTTTAGTATATAACTTGTCAAGGTTTTTTCATATTCATTTTTCATAACCAGGGCGGAACAACGTCTGCCGGGCCCCCTAGTTTTGTATATACTAGCTGTGCCCGCAACTACGTCACCGTGAAATTTCATATAAAAACACACTGATTAATAAAACCATAGGATTGTATAATGTATTAAAACTCGACATATACAATTTCAGTTACCCTTTGTGAACGACTTTGTTCTCCGAGACGCAGCACGGCACTACAGCATCTAGTTATACATCGTATATATTTGAAAAACATTATAGCTACGTTAATTCTTGACAGATGCACACAGAAAAAGAGAGACTGAAATGTGTTAGTTACAGACATCAAAATCATTCAAATATTGATCCACCCTATAATAAGCCTTTAGACATCAAAACCAGCTTAGCAAATCCGGCAAATTGGTAATATTCTTAGCGGCTTTGTTGTAAAACCTAACACTATTTATCTAAAAAAATATTAATGGTCTTACTGTGCCTAAAACATGAGATGGCCAATATGTCGCAACAATTTCTTTCTAGTATTAAAGTTATGTCGGTTCTTTATAAATTCAGCTTTTTAAAGTTTTTGCATACATTAAATTATCACTAATATAGACCAAGAGACCACAGTTAAGATACCCAATTTCTGAAATTTATTGAATGATTCGTGAGGCCCCATTATATAAATTGTGCGTATTGCCCGTTTTTGTACTAGGAATATAGTATATTTCAGTTGTCTGTCGCCCAAAACAAAATACCATATGACATTGAGCTATTAAGTAAGTGAAGTAGACCACCCTAGTCAATGTCCAGTAGTGCCAATGTACATAAGCTGGCGAATCTTACGAACTTTCGTGAAAATCCCATCCAATAGTTCTTGCGTAAATGTCTTCTCTTTTATGTTTTTTTTTATAAGATATACATATATACGAATGTGCTATATACGTATAATATGTCCTAAATGTTATACCAGTGTATAAACTATTACCACAATTTCCTCAAAATCCGTCTCGTAGTTTTAGCGTGAATCTCATACAAATGACTGGCACGAAATTTTTAAAAACCATGGGAATGTGTATTTTATCTATCCAGAGTATATTTTCTTTAATATATGTAATGTACAGATTTCGCCCCTTTACCGTTTTATTATATGTGTATTATATATGTAGGTGGTAGAGCCATGCTGCAGCTATTACTGGTTTCAGAATGAACGGGTCGGCTCGCTCGGGGTAGTACCACCCTCTCACAGAAAACCGACGTACGAGCCACAAGCAACATTACCTATGCGCGTCTCCTTCCACAAACTTAGCCAGATCTAGGACAAAGGATTGGGAGGCCCATCTTCCCATTGCACAGGTTCGGCAGACGGCGGAGACGGTCGTTATGTGTGCGACCGTCTCCTGATTTGGATTGAGCCCTGCGGCAGTTTTCTGACATAGTGCGATGAACGTCAACATAGATCTCGTGCCACCTCAACTATAGCGGCGGATGTACATGGAGTTTAGTGAGTAAGAGTCTCACATCACCCACTCTCTCCTACGGGAGGGTGGTATGTCCAACATAGGTTTCCCACGTTAAAGTGGAAAAAAAGCACAAAAGGGTAATTTTGGCAGCCTTACGTAATCTATATATAAAATTCTAGAGGGAAAACAGATAACACCTTTCTGTTTCCCAACGGGTTTTATTTATTTTTCTTTTGTGTATTATTATATAAATAAAATAACATTATTTGGAAATACTTCTCTTTTTTAAATTGATATATAGTCAACCACTAGGAGGTCACTAGTATATGTAAACTTCAACTACTGGAGTCAAGGCCATACAGGTTCCTTTTATATGGTAGGTGGTAGTTGGGAAACCAACTCCTAAGGCGGTGAAAAATGGGATGAAAGTTTATATAAGTACAATACTTTTAACTGCATAAAAAATACCCTGTGACCTTTTCTATACAGTCCTCTCCAATCTTTTTGATCACTCTGGATCTAGATGCGCAGAACACAAATTTAGGTATTAATATGTTATATTCAAATGTTGTATATAATTATGCGTTGTCTGGCTTTGGTAATAACAAAATATCAACTGCAGAGCCACCTACTTCCAACTGTTAATCTAAAGCATTCTTGAATTCACCTGAACACATACAATAAATTTCAATAAAATCTGTTCAACTGTTTAGGAGGAGTTCAGTCACATACACATGGATAAAAGACAAAGTCTCCTACCGCGTCTGTCTGTCTGTCTGTTCGCGATAAACTCGGACGAACTGAACGGATTTTCACGCGGTTTTCACCGGTGGATAGAGTGATTGCTGAGGAACGTTTTAGTATATAACTTGTCAAGGTTTTTTCATATTCATTTTTCATAACCAGGGCGGAACAACGTCTGCCGGGCCCCCTAGTTTTGTATATACTAGCTGTGCCCGCAACTACGTCACCGTGAAATTTCATATAAAAACACACTGATTAATAAAACCATAGGATTGTATAATGTATTAAAACTCGACATATACAATTTCAGTTACCCTTTGTGAACGACTTTGTTCTCCGAGACGCAGCACGGCACTACAGCATCTAGTTATACATCGTATATATTTGAAAAACATTATAGCTACGTTAATTCTTGACAGATGCACACAGAAAAAGAGAGACTGAAATGTGTTAGTTACAGACATCAAAATCATTCAAATATTGATCCACCCTATAATAAGCCTTTAGACATCAAAACCAGCTTAGCAAATCCGGCAAATTGGTAATATTCTTAGCGGCTTTGTTGTAAAACCTAACACTATTTATCTAAAAAAATATTAATGGTCTTACTGTGCCTAAAACATGAGATGGCCAATATGTCGCAACAATTTCTTTCTAGTATTAAAGTTATGTCGGTTCTTTATAAATTCAGCTTTTTAAAGTTTTTGCATACATTAAATTATCACTAATATAGACCAAGAGACCACAGTTAAGATACCCAATTTCTGAAATTTATTGAATGATTCGTGAGGCCCCATTATATAAATTGTGCGTATTGCCCGTTTTTGTACTAGGAATATAGTATATTTCAGTTGCCTGTCGCCCAAAACAAAATACCATATGACATTGAGCTATTAAGTAAGTGAAGTAGACCACCCTAGTCAATGTCCAGTAGTGCCAATGTACATAAGCTGGCGAATCTTACGAACTTTCGTGAAAATCCCATCCAATAGTTCTTGCGTAAATGTCTTCTCTTTTATGTTTTTTTTTATAAGATATACATATATACGAATGTGCTATATACGTATAATATGTCCTAAATGTTATACCAGTGTATAAACTATTACCACAATTTCCTCAAAATCCGTCTCGTAGTTTTAGCGTGAATCTCATACAAATGACTGGCACGAAATTTTTAAAAACCATGGGAATGTGTATTTTATCTATCCAGAGTATATTTTCTTTAATATATGTAATGTACAGATTTCGCCCCTTTACCGTTTTATTATATGTGTATTATATATGTAGGTGGTAGAGCCATGCTGCAGCTATTACTGGTTTCAGAATGAACGGGTCGGCTCGCTCGGGGTAGTACCACCCTCTCCTTTACCGTTTTATTATATGTGTATTATATATGTAGGTGGTAGAGCCATGCTGCAGCTATTACTGGTTTCAGAATGAACGGGTCGGCTCGCTCGGGGTAGTACCACCCTCTCACAGAAAACCGACGTGAAGTAACAGTGCTTGCATTGTTGCGTTTCGTTCGGTCAGTGAGAGCGCCGGAGGCCCACTTCCCTTCCCCCTGCCCCGTCCCCTCTCCCCCTCCTTATCCCTTCCCCCAAACGCAGGCTGGCAACACATTTGCAACTCCTCTGGTGTTGCAAGTATCTATGGACGGTGGTGATCACTTAACATCAGGTGACCCACCAGTTTGCCTCCTATGATATAAAAAAAAATGTATAGATCAAGATATTAATCTGGATTATTGTACTTGATATACATACATTACTGTTTAAAAGAGAGAGTGCATCTAAAGAGTAATGAAGTTATTGGACACAGAAACAGCCTAGTGTAATGTTTTCTATATTTATAATTAATTTTAATGATTTAATATGGCCTTTATATTTTTATAAGCTAAAACGATATTAAAGTGATTTAAACATCTACTTCCGGTACCGCTACAACACGTCGGATGCGCGACCGAAACATTAACACTGGTGCCGACCTATTAGAGTTCGGCCTATAAAATCAAAACGTCGTTAATCATTTCTATGTCGAAATTATTGTAAGGCGAAGCCCTGCTTCTATAAATAGTCATAGTGCTCACAGAGTGCTAATTGGATTTCCTGACAGACTGACTATGTTTGTTTATTACACTAGATACCAGCGTCCTTTACTGATGCCTTGAAAAACAAATGCGAACAACTGACTTGGAATGTATTTTATTTATACTCACAGGTTTTCCATAGTAAGAGAACTGTGTGTAATTGAACATGAGAGTATTTCTTCTCTCCTCCCAGGTTCGTCTTTCGCGGCGACGCTCGACCATGGCCTCCAAGCCTTCTCGCCCACCCTCCGACTCCTCATCATTCTGAAAAACAGCATTATTATACTTAAAATTAAGAAAAGAGAAAGTAATGTATTGGTTAATTCTAAAACCTAATTATAATTTCTAAGAATGATATAAACTCCAAGTTCATGGCACCGGTCCATACCATAAACGTGTTATCAACATATCAGGAATTCGAAAAAATAATAATGACTATACCGAATGGAAACTATAAATTTTCATAATCATCAAGAACTCAGTGTGGGTCCAGTAGAGATACGGTGTTGGTAGATGAAGGACAGGTCTAATGAGTGTCGTTTAGTACCAATCTATACAAAAAAAATCTATTGCAGGGTTCAGTAGAGTTACAATCATAGTATGAACCAACATAGTGAACCAAGACCTTTGTCATTGACTAACACCAGAGCAGACCAATAGACCATGGTGGTAACTTGTAGGTTCTCTGATCTAAAAACTTTACTTTGCCTACGCTACAACAAATTATATTGTAGAGGCATATGTAGATGTAGAGGGCTTGATTATAAATTAGAAGATATTTTTAAAAATGTTACAAAAAATTAGGTCATAATATATCAGTTTGTTCTTAAAATTATACTAATTTTAAAGCATTAAGAGAGGTTGTTAAGAGTTTTTACATTATGGATTTTAAATTATAACAATTTTAAAATACTTCTCACCTCCTCATCCTCGTCATCTCTAAATATATCATCAAAGTTGGGAATGTTTTCTTCATCATCCTTGTGAACTACTCTAACCTAAAAAATATGTACATTATTTTTTATTACTGGCATTTCTTAGCAACGGCCATAACTACCATCATAACAGTTGTATCAATGATAAAGGGCCCCAGACCTACATTGCTTCCGACATGTATAAACAATAATTAATTACCATCATTATAACATCAAATTAATATTATAAATGAGAATGTTTGTGAGAATGGATGATTGTTATTGACTTCCGTAAAGAACATTGTAACTTATTTGATTAAACTCCAGTCAACTCTTGTGATTTGACACTAAGAGACAAGAGAATAATTTAAAATGACCAAATGTTCAAAATAAGTGAATATATTTTAGAAAACATATAAACAAACAAACACATTTTAAGAATGTTCTTTGAGTTAGTCAAGATATAATAATAAATATTAAGAAAGTCTTAAAATATCCTAACATCTGTTAGATTCCTCAACCTGTTCTGAGTAAACTGTTTCAGTACCACAAAGATAAGTATAATTTGGGCACTTGGTATCATTATTAGACACAAAGACAAAATGAAGCCATAAGTGCCTTTTAGCTAATTAATGGAAATAAGAAAATAAAAAATGATTCTAGGTCTTACTGACAGAGTAACAAATCACATCAATAGTAAGCTGCCACCTCCATAAAATTTAGGTACCAAGTCCCCTTGAAACCAGTTTGACTAACGCAAGTAACAGTGCTTGCATTGTTGCGTTTCGTTCGGTCAGTGAGAGCGACGGAGGCCCACTTCCCTTCCCCCTGCCCCGTCCCCTCTCCCCCTCCTTATCCCTTCCCCCAAACGCAGGCTGGCAACGCATTTGCAACTCCTCTGGTGTTGCAAGTATCTATGGACGGTGGTGATCACTTAACATCAGGTGACCCACCAGTTTGCCTCCTATGATATAAAAAAAAAATGTATAGATCAAGATATTAATCTGGATTATTGTACTTGATATACATACATTACTGTTTAAAAGAGAGAGTGCATCTAAAGAGTAATGAAGTTATTGGACCCAGAAACAGCCTAGTGTAATGATTTCTATATTTATAATTAATTTTAATGATTTAATATGGCCTTTATATTTTTATAAGCTAAAACGATATTAAAGTGATTTAAACATCTACTTCCGGTACCGTAATGAAGTTATTGGACCCAGAAACAGCCTAGTGTAATGATTTCTATATTTATAATTAATTTTAATGATTTAATATGGCCTTTATATTTTTATAAGCTAAAACGATATTAAAGTGATTTAAACATCTACTTCCGGTACCGCTACAACACGTCGGATGCGCGACCGAAACATTAACACTGGTGCCAACCTATTAGAGTTCGGCCTATAAAATCAAAACGTTGTTAATCATTTCTATGTCGAAATTATTGTAAGGCGAAGCCCTGCTTCTATAAATAGTCATAGTGCTCACAGAGTGCCAATTGGATTTCCTGACAGACTGACTATGTTTGTTTATTACACTAGATACCAGCGTCCTTTACTGATGCCTTGAAAAACAAATGCGAACAACTGACTTGGAATGTATTTTATTTATACTCACAGGTTTTCCATAGTAAGAGAACTGTGTGTAATTGAACATGAGAGTATTTCTTCTCTCCTCCCAGGTTCGTCTTTCGCGGCGACGCTCGACCATGGCCTCCAAGCCTTCTCGCCCACCCTCCGACTCCTCATCATTCTGAAAAACAGCATTATTATACTTAAAATTAAGAAAAGAGAAAGTAATGTATTGGTTAATTCTAAAACCTAATTATAATTTCTAAGAATGATATAAACTCCAAGTTCATGGCACCGGTCCATACCATAAACGTGTTATCAACATATCAGGAATTCGAAAAAATAATAATGACTATACCGAATGGAAACTATAAATTTTCATAATCATCAAGAACTCAGTGTGGGTCCAGTAGAGATACGGTGTTGGTAGATGAAGGACAGGTCTAATGAGTGTTGTTTAATACCAATTTATACAAAAAAAATCTATTGCAGGGTTCAATAGAGTTCCAATCATAGTAAGAACCAACATAGTGAACCAAGACCTTTGTCATTGACTAACACCAGAGCAGACCAATAGACCATGGTGGTTACTTGTAAGTTCTCTGATCTAGACACTTTGCTTTGCCTATGCTACAACAAATTTTATTATAGAGGCATATGTAGATGTAGAGGGCTTGATTATAAATTAGAAGATATTTTTAAAAATGTTACAAAAAATTAGGTCATAATATATCAGTTTGTTCTTAAAATTATACTAATTTTAAAGCATTAAGAGAGGTTGTTAAGAGTTTTTACATTATGGATTTTAAATTATAACAATTTTAAAATACTTCTCACCTCCTCATCCTCGTCATCTCTAAATATATCATCAAAGTTGGGAATGTTTTCTTCATCATCCTTGTGAACTACTCTAACCTAAAAAATATGTACATTATTTTTTATTACTGGCATTTCTTAGCAACGGCCATAACTACCATCATAACAGTTGTATCAATGATAAAGGGCCCCAGACCTACATTGCTTCCGACATGTATAAACAATAATTAATTACTATCATTATAACATCAAATTAATATTATAAATGAGAATGTTTGTGAGAATGGATGATTGTTATTGACTTCCGTAAAGAACATTGTAACTTATTTGATTAAACTCCAGTCAACTCTTGTGATTTGACACTAAGAGACAAGAGAATAATTTAAAATGACCAAATGTTCAAAATAAGTGAATATATTTTAGAAAACATATAAACAAACAAACACATTTTAAGAATGTTCTTTGAGTTAGTCAAGATATAATAATAAATATTAAGAAAGTCTTAAAATATCCTAACATCTGTTAGATTCCTCAACCTGTTCTGAGTAAACTGTTTCAGTACCACAAAGATAAGTATAATTTGGGCACTTGGTATCATTATTAGACACAAAGACAAAATGAAGCCATAAGTGCCTTTTAGCTAATTAATGGAAATAAGAAAATAAAAAATGATTCTAGGTCTTACTGACAGAGTAACAAATCACATCAATAGTAAGCTGCCACCTCCATAAAATTTAGGTACCAAGTCCCCTTGAAACCAGTTTGACTAACGCTTTAAGAGTGTAGACGTATTCCAATATTCAATTCATCTTTGCAATGAAACCAAATAGAGTCCTCGCCAGTCTTTTTGGTCACTTTGATTAGAGACAGAACACAAATTTAGGTATAAATATGTATTATATTATATGTATACCTTGGAGACAACTTAAGGATAGATTTTAGAATGTTAGATTCATATATTTGAATACTGTTCTGTATTAAACTCCTGACTATATTATGTGAAAGCTTAAACTTAAGCTATATTCAGAATAGTCAATTGATTGAGACGGACTGTAGTTTTTTTTTTGACAATACTAATTGGAGGATGGTGCTAATATCACAAATGAAGGACTTACGTTTTATTCAATATAGAACAAATGTATGTAGGAAGAATAAGAAAGATTGTGTTAAATATTTATACATAGTCATTTTAACAGGGATAAGATTTTTTTTTCCAACACGTCGGATGCGCGACCGAAACATTAACACTGGTGCCAACCTATTAGAGTTCGGCCTATAAAATCAAAACGTTGTTAATCATTTCTATGTCGAAATTATTGTAAGGCGAAGCCCTGCTTCTATAAATAGTCATAGTGCTCACAGAGTGCTAATTGGATTTCCTGACAGACTGACTATGTTTGTTTATTACACTAGATACCAGCGTCCTTTACTGATGCCTTGAAAAACAAATGCGAACAACTGACTTGGAATGTATTTTATTTATACTCACAGGTTTTCCATAGTAAGAGAACTGTGTGTAATTGAACATGAGAGTATTTCTTCTCTCCTCCCAGGTTCGTCTTTCGCGGCGACGCTCGACCATGGCCTCCAAGCCTTCTCGCCCACCCTCCGACTCCTCATCATTCTGAAAAACAGCATTATTATACTTAAAATTAAGAAAAGAGAAAGTAATGTATTGGTTAATTCTAAAACCTAATTATAATTTCTAAGAATGATATAAACTCCAAGTTCATGGCACCGGTCCATACCATAAACGTGTTATCAACATATCAGGAATTCGAAAAAATAATAATGACTATACCGAATGGAAACTATAAATTTTCATAATCATCAAGAACTCAGTGTGGGTCCAGTAGAGATACGGTGTTGGTAGATGAAGGACAGGTCTAATGAGTGTCGTTTAGTACCAATCTATACAAAAAAAATCTATTGCAGGGTTCAGTAGAGTTACAATCATAGTATGAACCAACATAGTGAACCAAGACCTTTGTCATTGACTAACACCAGAGCAGACCAATAGACCATGGTGGTTACTTGTAAGTTCTCTGATCTAGACACTTTGCTTTGCCTATGCTACAACAAATTTTATTATAGAGGCATATGTAGATGTAGAGGGCTTGATTATAAATTAGAAGATATTTTTAAAAATGTTACAAAAAATTAGGTCATAATATATCAGTTTGTTCTTAAAATTATACTAATTTTAAAGCATTAAGAGAGGTTGTTAAGAGTTTTTACATTATGGATTTTAAATTATAACAATTTTAAAATACTTCTCACCTCCTCATCCTCGTCATCTCTAAATATATCATCAAAGTTGGGAATGTTTTCTTCATCATCCTTGTGAACTACTCTAACCTAAAAAATATGTACATTATTTTTTATTACTGGCATTTCTTAGCAACGGCCATAACTACCATCATAACAGTTGTATCAATGATAAAGGGCCCCAGATATACATAGATTCCAACATGTATAAACAATAATTAATTACCATCATTACAACATCAAATTAATATTATAAATGAGAATGTTTGTGAGAATGGATGATTGTTATTGACTTCCGTAAAGAACATTGTAACTTATTTGATTAAACTCCAGTCAACTCTTGTGATTTGACACTAAGAGACAAGAGAATAATTTAAAATTACCAAATGTTCAAAATAAGTGAATATATTTTAGAAAACACATAAACAAACAAACACATTTTAACAATGTTCTTTGAGTTAGTCAAGATATAATAATAAATATTAAGAAAGTCTTAAAATGTCCTAACATCTGTTAGATTCCTCAACCTGCTCTGAGTAAACTATTTCAGTAACACAAAGATAAGTATAATTTCGGCACTTGGTATAATTATTAGATACAAAGACAAAATAAAGCCATAAGTGCCTTTTAGCACATTTATGTAAATAAGAAAATAAAAAATGATTCTAGGTCTTACTGACAGAGTAACAAATCACATCAATAGTAAGCTGCCACCTCCATAAAATTTAGGTACCAAGTCCCCTTGAAACCAGTTTGACTAACGCTTTAAGAGTGTAGACGTATTCCAATATTCAATTCATCTTTGCAATGAAACCAAATAGAGTCCTCGCCAGTCTTTTTGGTCACTTTGATTAGAGACAGAACACAAATTTAGGTATAAATATGTATTATATTATATGTATACCTTGGAGACAACTTAAGGATAGATTTTAGAATGTTAGATTCATATATTTGAATACTGTTCTATATTAAATTTCTGACTGTATTATGTGAAAGCTTAAACTTGGTTATATTCAGAATACTCAAAAATATTGAAATGGACTGTAGTTTTTTTTTGACTCACGTTTTATTCAATATAGAACAAATGTGTGTACGAAGAATAAGAAAGATTGTGTATAAATATTTATACATAGTCATTTTAACAGGGATAAGATATTTTTGTCGATCTGACTATGCTATTGACCTATCAAAGTCTTAACAGCTTCACCGGACTACTACAGGGATAAGACTAACTGACTAACACTATTAAGAGTCATTGTGTGTTTGTCAAATAGCCTTTTCAGTGTCATTATGTATACCAACTGTTAGGTTATCATAGTAGTGCAATTTGGTATCAATACATTTTACTTTTATATTAATTTACCTGACCATCACTGTAGACATTACAAACATCAGTAGGTTTGTGTGCATCAAGAATAAAAAACACAACATCTTCCTCTGGCTGCAGAATATCTACCAAGTCTATTGTTCCTCCACAATTTATCAAAACGACATACTTTATCTCTTCGTTATTTTCTTCATACGCGGTCTTCAAGTCCGCTACACCCCCCACAGGGACCAACGTATAAGATATATTATCACATTTAAATAATTCTTGAAGTATTTTACAAGAACATATAGCGTCTACGTCGTAATGAACTAATAATAACACTCTCTGAAACAAAAATAAACTAGGTTACTTTTATAATAAATACAGACCTGTGTGAAATTACGTTATTTAGCGAACATACATTGCCCAAAAGTAGGTCGTAAAAATCAGTCTTGATATCTTCCACAAACATCTTTTTTTACAGATAGTTAGAAGTAAATTACTTGATAAAAAACATGTTTTATTACTATAATTCGATGTTTTCTATATAGAAAAAAACTTTTATACGTAATACGCAGGTAGACATAACAGATCAGTATTTTTATTGCTCGAGTCGCAAACTGTCAAAAACACACTAAAGATTCCCGCCAAAATTGTGAGAGCGTTCAGAATTTGCGAAAATTAAAATGTAAATTGCATCGACTTCTAATATAATATTCGGTAGCGCGAATATCAATATTTTTTATTTAATTTGGTTAATTTAATAATTCAGTTATTTTTCGCTTTTTAGTGCCCAATTTGTGTTTCACATCGAAGGCGGTTTATTTTTTTTTGGAAATTTTTTTTATTTTTAATATTCTAATTTTATAAATGCGAAAGTGAGTTTGTTTGGAACCCCTTAATTACTTAATCAATCACCATGAACGCTTGCATACACTTTATCAGGGGTACAGAAGAGGACATAGCATACCTCTCGCCCAGAAAAAATCTAACTATTCCATATGGATAGATCAAAACTACAATAATGTGAGCGAAACCACAGCAAAAGCTAATTTTTCATTTAAAAAAGTAACAAGCTATAAAAAGCTTTCGGTGAAGATAAACATTGTGATGAAACCATAACATAATGGCAGGGCTTTTTTAAACTCAGTCTGGCTAGCTACCACGTCCGAGTTGAAAATCTATCGCCTAGTAATTGTAGGTATGTTTCGGCGGCTGCACTTGATAGTCAGGCCTCCTTTAGGTATAAGGTGATTACAATAATCGATCACATTGTCATGGAAATCAAACGCTAAAATCTATTAAGTACCTACCTATTAAAAAAAACTAGGTACAGCAAGTACGTTTTTAATTCGCTTAAAAAAAAGGATTTAAAAGGGATAAGAAATATTGGTTGTCAAAACATTTGAATACAATTAGGTACGTAACCGTATTATAAGCCATATTTGAACCAAATAACGTGTTCTTTTCGATCATTTTTTTGGGTTCGGCTGTTAGTTATTACAGAAAGCATTAAAAAGTTTTTTTAAGTTTTATTCCATGAACCAATATTCTAATAGATTATTACCTGAGATGCCACATAAATTCCCTGGAAAGCTCTAACTAGGGAGCCACCATCTTTTTGGAAAATTGAAATAACCACACTACACTTGTAATATTATTACCTACTCGACAATGGTAGTAATAATTTGGAAGATTGGTTGCTAAGAATATAATTAAAAAAAAAGTTTCTTGGTATCATTTCAATGTCCTAACAAGATGGTGGCCCTCTTGTTAGAACTTTCCAGAGAGTTTTTGTGGCAAATCAGAATCCATCAATGAAAAGTTATTTAAATAAATAGTAGACATTATATAAAAATATTTTATTACTATATGATAATTATTACTTAACGCTAATAGAGCTTTTACGATTTTTAAAACTATTAACATGATGTATTGCAATCCTATATGCAATAGTATTAGGCCTCAGTAAATTACTTGACAAAGCTTGAAAATATGACTTAATAAGAGACTCGTCCGTCTCCTCTGGATATAAATAGTCATTGAAATTATAACAGAGGTGTTCTTCAGGACAGTCTAATGCCCTAAGGCATCCTGCATATTCAGACCATAGTAACTTTCGCCATTTCACATTGTGCTGTTGAGCCAATGGAACTAAAACACATGCAGCAAATGTGTAGTCTCCATAGCTTACAGATTGGAACTGCTCTAAAAACTGTGTATAGAAGTCTTGAAAATTACTCAGTCCTATCAACTGCTTATCAAAATTAAATACAGTCTTCTTTTTGAATAATATGTTTATGCATTTCTGAAGCAAAATTTTAACATTAGCTTCAAGAAATAGAGAATTATCACATAAAAATACACACATAAGTCTACAAAACCTGTCTGTTATATTAATATCATCCAATAAATCTGGAAAACATAGTTCATTGAATATTATCCATTCCAGACTACAGGTGATCACAAATTCATTATTAATAATTCTTTTGTTTTCTAATCTCTTTCCATGCTCCCCTGCTACTGTAAGAGTTTGTTCAGGTTCTTGGTTCTTTGTGTACAACATTAAAATTGGCAAGTATATCCAATCTCTTGGGAGTATAGGTTCCATCCACTTTCGCAGCACAACATTTGGCTCAATCTCCTTGTCATTTACATTGATCACAGTACTGTAACACTGTTTTATGTCTTCTATTGATGTCAGAGCTTTAGAAAAGCCATCAGCATCAGTCAAATTCATGAGATGTAATAACCTTTCCGCAGTAAACCAATTTTTGTTGAATACAACATTAATAAACAAGAAGTGCAACTCATATTTCTTATCTACACGCAAAATATAACACAGTCTATTTGCCACAGCATATAGGACATCTTTTTCTGTTTCAGACATCTCATGTTGAAGTGCTAAAGCTATTACATTAAACACTAAATCCATTTCCATTCTTGTGAACCAATTTTCACACAAACTCGGAACATTCTTTGCTAATTGTGTTATATAACTAGAAAGTTGTTTTAAGTAAAATACTGACAATTCTTTCTTATCTAAAACAGCCAGTAATTTGAATAATGATTCTAGAAATGGTATTGGAGAAACAACTTGAAGTGTTGGTAAAACTTTCTCTTTTGAATCTATTATAGAACTTCTTAAGTTTATTAGGTTTTTAACATGATAAAAGTTTTTATTTTCAAGTTTTGATAATAAATTCGAACTGAATAAGAGATTGTTTGCCATACTTCTAAATATCTTTGATGAAGCTAGTGCTGTCAAATCATCACTTAGAAACGTCATTGGGACATTTTGAACAGATAAAATCATTCTAATGCAGTCTAAAGCTGCACATAAGGGCCGTAAATGTCCACAAGTGTAATTAGAAGATTGTGATAGCTGAATCAACCATTTGTGAACTCCATCTTTTAATAAAGGATGAATTTCAGAGAAAATATGTTCATAACCAATAAATTTACAGCTCAGCAACATATTAACAAATTGTAAGATAACTGCTGCATGTGTTCCTGATAATATTGATTCTGTAACATGTACATTAGTCCCTTGAACATGTTTGTATAAAGAGATCAATATAACTGGACTCAAAGAAATAGCAGATTGTACACCTAGACCATGTTTTAATAGATTTGAAAAGATACAGTATGCTTCTATTTGAATTCTCAATCCATAGCTCCTATCAACAGCAGAGCTGATATAGTCTGAAATTGGATTCAAAATATCAAATTTATCTATCAACAGTTCACCTATTTCTTTGGACTGTAATGACAATATTCTCAAAAGTTTTAACCCTGCTAGTATAGGCTTTCTGTTGTATACAATTTTAGGATCAAATACAAAATTGATACCGGTAGATGGTAAAAAATGTCCAATAATGGCTTTCATCAAATGTTCAGTTTCAATAATTTTGTTAGCAGTGTTATTAGAATCTCTAGCTAACCTTGTTAGAATTTGTAAACAGTATTGAACACAGTTGAAACTCGGCTTAACTGTTTCTAAAATATAATACAATCTTTGAAGTATATCAGTTCTCATCAGTGCAGTAATAATATCTATTTCAGCCAAATGGAAGTCTTTTAACTCAGATTCCTTTGAATCTAAATCATCAATTTCTGATTTGTCATTTTCTAAACATGGTTGAGTCATACCTTCTTCAAATCCTACCAATGCATCAAGAGATGCTTCATCTATTCTGTTAAAAATCAAATTTCTCATAGCTTTTAATGCTGGTTCTAATATAATGACTTTATTTTCATCCATAGCATATCTTATTACGAAAAATACTTTACTTAAAGGTATCTCTAGGATCTCTTTGTAAGTACCAACACTATTGTACTCCAAAATTCCAGCAATGGTATTTAAAGCCATAACTCTCTGTTGTGTGATTGTTGAACGACAGAGTTCTATTAATTCAGAAAGTGTGTAACCAGGTCTGTGTGGTTCTTCTCCATGTTGAAATAATAACTTGGTTGATTCAGTGTACTCCATAGTGTACGGCATGAGGTATCCTTTGAAATCAAATCTTGCTTCATATTGTTCATCTGGTTTCATTTTCTTGCTCTCTTCTATACCCTTGATCCATTCTAATTTATCTTTCTCTAAAGTTTCAAAATGAAGCCAGTTAGTTACTTCAGGGTGTGAAAGAACATCATTCTCCCATAACGAATCATATTTACCACTTTCAGGTTCAGGAGTGTCCATTATTTGATCTATAGTACCACTAGCCTGAGGTAAAAATGGCTTGTTTACAGGGTCTATTTTGTTGTCAGTTTCTTGTTTGATATTAGGTTGATTGTTACTCTGTTTCCTTTTAGATTTTATAAATTCAACTAAATTGGGATTTAGGCTTGATAGCAATTTTATTTTTTCTTCAAGTATTTGATCTTCAGACATCTTGCTTAATAATTGAATATTTTCATTGTGAATTTGATCAGCTTCTTGCGATGTTAGTATATAACTTTTAGAAGGGAGATTTTTGTTATTAATGGAACTGCTGCTTGCTGCTTCTTCTATTTCCATTTTAACAGTAAATCTCTGTTTTTCTTTTTCTATACATTGGGCATATATACTCTTCTTTCCTGCTGCAATAGTAGGATCTCGTTTGGTTACAACGGGAAAACCTTCTTGTGGTAGAGGTTTAAATTCTATATCTAATACAGCATCTGTATTTTTCTCAACAATATTACCAAGTATATGTGGTATAACTTTCGGATAATATACTTTATCATCTTCGACGTTTAATTTTTCATTTTCTGATTCATCAGCGTTCTTTTCAAAAACCTCCCCTATTACTGTAGGTGTTTCATCAATTTTTACTCGTTTTTTAGCTTGACCACTTAACCCTTTAGATTGAGCGTATTTAGAAGGCTTTCGGTCACCTGCATCAGGGTTTGGTCTCTTAGTAGATTCGGCACAGCGTAAATTGACGACTTGAGCAGCAGGTTTTAAATTCTGGTTCTTACCCTGTTCTTTGAGGAATTCTTCTTGCATTTTAAGGATGTCGATCTCATCTTCTCCAGGTTTCGGTCTCTGAATCATAATTAAACAATTAATCTAAAAGAATAGAATACGGGAATAATGTAACAATAGATTATTTTCAATTTGTTATTATGACAACAACTGTCAAGTATCAACTGTCAAGCAACAGTAGTAGTAACAATATTCGTCCAATAGGACAGGCGAAAGAATTAATCCATACTGCCAATTCTGAATATATCAATATAGGTATTTCTTATGATTGTATCCTTTAACCAATTTTCTTCCGTGTCCAAGTTAATATAAAGGCATAAGCGCCAAATCTTCTATATAATATTTCGTACATATTCTTTTATCCATCTTTTTATCTTAATCTTCTTGTTAATAGTAGCGTACACCATCTTCTTTATCTGAATTACTTCGTTTCACTCACCCAGAGTGTTTGTTAATTTCCATTGTCGAGTAGTTAATTCAATGTTCCAACAAGATGGTGGCTCTCTTGTTAGAACTTTCCATGGAGTTTTTGTGGCCTCTCAGAATTCATGGTCCGTGCTATTATTTTCCATTCACTTTACTTGTGCACAATAAACGAATTATATTCCATAAAACACCACCAATTTTACACAATATAGAATCAAGTAACACAAGAGGATGAATAAAATATAAAAACCACTACATGACAGACCAAAATCCCGCCAAAAACTCGTCAAACAATAGTGCTACAATTTGTTTTTCTTTTTCTTGTTTTGACTCCGCAGAAGTATTAGGCAGTGTCAATGTTTTTTTTTCAATATAGATTACAATTTACAACATATTTTACACAATAAGTGTCGTGTAAATAATTTCAATGTTACAGAAAGGTGGTGGGTCTCTTGTTAGAACTCTCCAGGGAGTTTTTGTGGCCTCTCAGAATTCATAGTCCACGGACTATATGGTATTATTTTCCATTTACTTCACTTATGTACAATAACTAAATTGTATTACGTAAAACACCACCATTTTTACAAAATATAGAGTCAAATAACACAAGATTATGAATAAAATATAAAATCCACTACATGATAGACCAAAATCCCACTAAAAACTCAATGCTACAATTTGTCGCTGAAGTCATGTACTAGTTGGCTAGGTACTTGTCAGATATAGTAGTAATAATATTTGTTTAATAGGACAGGTGAAGGAATTATTCCATACTGCCAATTCTGAAGTATACCAGAAACCTATTGGGAACCATATGTCTTACCTAATACTTGTGTACTAGACACAAATAAAAGTAATTAGGTTACATACCTATGTCAAGTCCGTAAAAGTCTGGTGACGCTGTAAATTCACGTCAGGTCAGCAGCGTATAGTCAGTTAAAAAAACTACATGTACCTGCATACTGCTTGTAAAGAATTTTTATATTCATTTAAATTAAAAGTAGTTTTCTGTCCTAATACAATAATAGTTATTTTCTATTTTTGCTTTTCAATGACCTTTCTATAAGTGAGAGTATCAAAAGTAGACTGTACTTCGGAATACGAATTAATTTCTATAAAGTGTTCAGTAGGTTGACACTTTTGTAAAGTTGACACTACAAATATTTAATAGGCAACACTACTGGGTATGTCAAAAACACGTGGAGAATTGATATATCTCAAAGAGTATAATAAGTATTATAGGAATGATTATGAATGATATATTCTAAAAGGCTGTTTTTGTTTTATGAATATCTACTATATATAAAATAATATAGGATAATTTCATCTAATATCGCAAGACTCTATAAACATGGCTAAGGGTAAGAAAAATTTAGAAAAACTGAAGCATCCTAACAGTAGAAAGACACTAACATTAGCAAAGAAAATGAAGAGAAATGAAAAGAAAGACCAAAACAAAATTGGTACACACATAAAACAAAATCTTATTGGTGAGAAAATTTTGTGGTTTAAGGAAAGGTTACCGGAGAATTGTAATGTTTTGACGAAAGAACAAACTTTAGCTTTAATACAAACTTATTTGGCACGTTTCGATGATGAACTCGCGCAAATCTCTCTAAAGAACTCTATAGGACAAAGGAAAAACCGTCAACATGCCAGTAGAGAAGATGTAATAAATATAACGAAAAAAAAGGAACAAGAGGAGTTTGAGACTTGTGGTTTAGAGATGCCTAATTTACTGGACGCACAGCAAATGTCAGTACTTAAAAATTGGAATGGGGAATTAAGGTTTTTGCAACACTTTGAATTGAAAAGAATCGCTCGAAAAACTTTAACATAGAGATTGTTTTATTAAATATTACTGTTTTATTAATTTAAGTTTTATTTGTATCCTTAATTCTTTATAAGAGCCAAGATTTAAATATGATAGTTGTTTCTGGAAGTTTATATCACAAATGAAAATAAATTCAAAGAATACATATTTGTTGTAATGAATGACAAAAATTGTTAATACTTCCATAACAATTTATCTATGTTTAAAGTGCAGTATAAAAATTCTTAAGGATCCGAGAAGGTACTTTTGAATATTAAAAGCATTACTACTCATTTAGGAACTAATTCACCCAGGAGATACTCATACTTGTTGTCTTTTTTTGTATATTTTATATTACAATTATTTTTATGCCGTAGTACCTTAGTGGATATAGAGAAGGGAGTTATATCACAGTAGTCCGGTGAAGCTGTTACAACCTTGTTAGGTCAATAGCGTAATAAGTTGGAAAAAAAAAGAAAAAATATTTTTGTCACTCATTTTGTAATCCACCATACCTTAGCCTTCCATTAAAACTTGCTTGAACTTACTGCCTGGCAAACCGGTGGTAATATGTCCCACATACCTTATCATAGAATCTAATGTTACTAAAACAACTAGCATTTAGTTTTATTGAATGTACAACTTGAGATGGTTAATTTCTTTATGGTATGATCATGGAATCATGCCAGTCTTATAAAATATAGTTAATTGAAGTTTTTATGGACATACATTTAAGTTATCAAAAATGTTATGTTTGGGCAGAATTCAGACAATGAATTCTTAAAACTTGGTCTTAGAGATTCGTAAGGTCCTATTTTGTCAATTTTTGAACTGCCCACATATAATAGAATACAATGAAATTAGTAATGTATTTGAAAATAATCTTCATGAATATACATAAGTACTTCTTGAAAATAGTAATAAATTGAATCACAGTTAATAAAAAGTTCACATATAAATAAAAGAGACAATAAGATGACTAATTTATTAAATTAATAAATATTTACAACTTTATATAACATACAGACAAAATAAATATAGAGATCAGAACAACCAATGAACAGTATTAATAAAAGTTTTATAGTTAAAAGAGTTTGATGCAATATTATGCCAATTTTGAATAGATTGGTATAATTGTTACAATTTACATTTTTTTAAATAAAATGTTTAATACTTTTGTCCAACTAATTTTTTTGGATGTAAACATAAAATATGAAAACAGTGTTGTTACAGTTTTTTAGTCTAAATAAAATTGTAACTATTTATTTTTCCAAATTCATCGAAGCTCAATAAACAAAAGATTCCATACTCTATACAAACACAAAATGTAAAGTAGCTTGTGCTTATTTACTAAATATTCATTAATATATATAAACAATTGATAGAAGTTGCAAACCCAAAAGGATATAATAATTACAATAAATAACCACAATACACTAATTCAACTAATAAATATATAGGCATATGTAATTATTGGATATGTAAATATACCATATTTCAATCCATTTATTTAATATAAAGTTTTATGGACAAAAATATTGTATGCATTAATTTTAGGTTTTTTCTGGCAACACCTTTATCATCTACTTGTTGTTACAAAAATATAATATATATACAGATTATAATTGATCTGATCTATAGATAAGTATTTCTATCAATGCACTCTTTTCTGACATGAAAACATTAGATTTTTAGAGATATTTAGATATTATGTTGTTTAAAAAATCGATAAAAAAAAATTGGTAAATAAATATTATGCATTTAAAATTAACTTTCAATTAATATAAATAAATTAAAATTAAGCTTTAATATTGAAAGACATCTTAAATTAGGTACATAAGTTGAAATCCTTATTTTTATAGTGTTTCTATTGAAAACTATACTATTATATTTAGCCTTTTCTTCAGTATATAAGATGATAAAAAACTAAATTAGGAATAGCAAATATCTTAAAAAAGGATACTTATAGCACTGTATTTATGATTAGAAAATTGATTACATCAATTGATGTGATTCCATTACTTCATAGTGTTTAAGTATAATATTTTTTATATATACACATTATGTGCCACGTGTACAAATAAGGGTACACGATTTGGTAACAATTAAAAATGAAATGTCAAGTTACGTATGACGTTGTAACATAATATTGTATGGTAATATGCTATGTAGTCCAGTGAAACTTTGAAGGTCTATCAGGCCAATAGCGTAGACAGTCCGAAAAAAAAGTATATCACCTATTTTTTGTCAAAACATCAAATGGCCTGAAAGACATGTCAGAACTGGAAGGTGCCATTGTCGAATTATTTATAAAATAATTATTTTGTTTGTCTTTTACCAATACCTATATTGACAAATAATCAGCTGCAATAAGCAAGCAAATAAATAATAACACAAATTTAAATCTCGTTGTTTTATGTCACGACTACGATTTCTTTTCATTTAGATATATTTTGTCAAATTATTTCTCGAAGCTTTAACACATAATTTTAACATCGTCTTTCTTTTATTTTTGGCAACCAATCTTCTACTGCCATTACTGTAAATACTGCCATTATCAAGTAGGTGATAATATTGAAAGTGTCTTGTGATCATTTCAATATTCTAACAAGATGGTGGATCCCTTATTAGAACTCTTCTTGGAGTTTTTGTGACATCTCAGAATTCATGCTCCGCGGTATTATTTCCCATCCACTTCCCTTGTGCACAATAACCGAACTATATTACGTAAAACACCACCAATAATACAAAATATAGAGTTAAAAACACAAGATTATGAATAAAATATGAAATCCATTACATGACAGACTGAGATCCCGCCAAAAACTCAATTTTAACATCTTATAACTTTAATATACGTTATATGCATTAATCTATATACGTATCATACTCGAAAAAGATGTTTTTATACAGATAAATTATTAATATTCATAGCGCCATCCAATATTTTTTTGTGGTACTTGCATTATTGCCTAGCGTGATAACCATATGGTACCCAAACGGTTATGAAATGGCGCCATATAACGTTATCCGAATACGATCGGCTTACCTTTGTGGGACGATTTTGAGAGACATATAATATCTGTGTCGTTACATTTAAAAAATGAGGTAAATCCCATTGTAATCGGTCATATAACATGTTTAATTTTTTAAAGATTTCCAGATTTTATAGGCTCAAAACGAAATTCAAATGCTGCCGTCCATGCGGTTTTTAGTATAGAATATTAGGAATCACTAAAACTGAATTTAGCTCGTTTTGAAACGTAATGACTCATCTACTAAATAGAACGAAAACGTTAAACAATAATATTCATATTGATAATCATGATTCTCACTCTACTAAACACAAGAAGGCCCATGATGAATTAATGAAATACAAATTGTACAAAGTAAAATTGATAATCATAGAAATCTCAGTTCATAGTTTGAGTTTCAAAAATAAATACAATAACATCATCATAATACAATAATTTTAACTCATTTAGCGTTATAGGTGTGATTTAAAATATTGTATTAATATTCAAAGCTCGCACTTCTTAGACTTAGACAAAAGGGCAATCAATATTCCGAATGTTATTTATTTATTCAAGACGCCTGTTCCAGGTCCTAGACACGTTACGTTCGTACTCATGTAGGACGATCAACTACCTTATCCGTAGGGTTGTACCTAATACAAAGTTGAATAAAATATCTTTATATATCTTCAGCAGTTACAATACATGGACCAGGAGTAAGTGTATTATCATCATATCAGCTTGTAAGAGATCCAGTACCGGGTAACTGGCCTCTTCCAGAAGTAATGTATAGGTACAATCACCACGTCCAATTCAATACGATCAAAACTGAAAATATATGACTGTTCTCTTTTTGATTTAAACGTGTGGAAAACTTAGTCACCAAAAATAGCTAATAAGTGAAGTACAATGAAATAACTACATGTTTTAATAAAAGGTAATTTTCTTATTTTCTTTTATTCATAAAAAAAAACATTATTTCAGTTTATTCCATTTTTTTTTAATGTACGTAGTTTTTTCGGTGACATTGCGACTTAATTCATCTTTATGCTAATAATTATCGTAGCGCATTATGCTGTTACCTCCGTCTGTATTCAAAATTATTTTATAAAAAAGTGAATTAACTAAAAAGTTTTTGCTAAAATGCTTACTTAAACGTGTTTATGTTACTAATGATGATATTTTCTACAATTACCAAATAGCAATATAATCACACTACTTATCCTACCTTAAGAACTGACTTAAATCACTTCCATTTATTTTTAAGACAGATTTAAGTCTCACATGTCGTACCTTAAACGCATATTCCTACAAAACTAAATTTTAGAGTTACTACTTTTTTTGATTAACTGTGCGAAATATCTACCCTTCGAGAATTTCTTATTAAGAGTAAGCACTTCATGAGTTGCTGATGCTACCACATCAATTAAACGCTACTTCAGACTAAACAAACTCATTTAATATTAATGACTTAATTAAAACCACAATTAAACGCTAAGTAGATATGTATAAAAAAACGCAGGTAACTTAACAAATGTATAATACATTGTAGTCTGTGTCAAACTTTTTGACAGGTTTGAAGTAGATGCGCAGAAAACAAATGTAGGTATCAGAGGGACGCAGATGAGGTGAAGGGAGAGTGTATTCTTCGTCTCCATCGCACCCACGTTGACACGTGTCAGTGTCAGTGCTAGTTGTAGTACACTCGCATTCAGAACAGTTTTGTTGCTATTTTTTCCCTTTATTGATACTTGTTGATATTTGTTATTATTAGATAATCCAAAAAATGTTTCTATTGAAGGCGTTGTCGCATTATATATAATATGTGTATGACAACACAATCGGAGTTATATATTCATTTCACATACAAACTCTTCTGTACATTGCAAACGTGGTCATTATACTGCCATATCTCTATTACTTAACGTAATAGGCAAATATCTACTAGAATCATAATTAATTAAAAATGTAATATATTGTCCGTATCATATAGAGACAAATTAAAGAATAATAAATTAAAATTCCTATATTTTGAATTTGTTTTGTATTAATCTCTTGACTGTACTATGCGCAAGACCAAACTTAAAGCTATATTCAGAGCGGTCAAAAAGTTTGATGCAGACTGTAACTCAGTTATATCACGGGTACTGTAAATTATATGAGATTATGTAGTGATATTTATATGTAATATATATACAATGAATATTTAATTTATCAAGCCATATATCACTATCACTAAATTTACATATTGAATAACCTTAAGATTCTATTAGAGATGACAAGAAAAAAATGTACAATACATTATAGTGAGAGAAAATATTAACTATTTATATGCAACTAGGCACTTTAATAGTATATCAATATGGTATATTTAACATACTTATTTAATTTTGATTACAATGATAAATATTAAAAGTAGATGAAAATATGTATTTTTATAACACTTATATTGTTTTCAATATTCAAACATTTATTTTTAGATGACTTATGTACTTATGAATGTACTTATTATGTATATAAGTTATGATCCAAGAGTAAAGTTCACTATAGCTTCAAAATAATATATTTATTAATTCTGATGTAGGAAGACCCATACATCACAAATAAATCAAACTTTATAAATATCGTAAAGGATATTTAATTTCACTGCATATTTGGATAAAAAAATATTATAAATGAAGTGTTTGTGAAAAATTTATCATTCAAGAATACCAGAAATATAAAGATGGTATATCTACAACCAAGTTTGCTACAGTGCTCATATTTCGAAAGTTACATTTCGCTCATTATAAAAAAAATATACAATCTGTACATTAAGTCAAATATATAGATAATAAATATGATTAACGAATCTTAATTTTCTAAACAATTTTACCATTAGCAAATCTGTAGCAAACAAATCAAAACTAACTAAGCACTTAGAGAGCATCATAATCCAACGAAACCTGCAGTTTTACATTGGACTCATTTTACAACCCATACATACACACGCATACATCCACGCCCTCACCCATGCATACACGCACTCGCACATTAAAATGTAAAATGAATCAAGTAAACAAGGGGAGGTGGTAGAAATCGTAACCTCTCTGTCCTCTAGCCGCTAGCCATATGTAGACGACGTGGTAAGCGCCGGGCACGAAGCAGATCATGCCGGCGACAAAGAAAACTGCTCCCTGCAGCCCGTTCTCGGGCTCGGCCACAGCGAAAGCACCCATACCCAGCAGCCCTATACCAACCAGCAGCAGCACCACGGCCGCACATACGGTCTTCCAGTTCTCCCTGACCTTCGGATGATTCCAGCAGTACATCGACTGCGTCGCCTCCACGTATTCGTGTATCAACGAATCCGAGTCTCTCGAGGTGGTGTCTTCCGTGCATTTGTAGTTTTTACTGAAAATACAAATATAAAGACTTTTTACTATTTGTTAATGGCATCCGTATCGCTCATTCCCCTGCACATGTTCCTGGGTGGTCCCAAAGAGTGAACAAATTTTGGCCACTGCACTGTTCCATATAAATTGAACCTCGCAGCGACAAATAGAATAATCAATCATTCTACAAGAGTTTTTGGCGGATTCTCGTAATGTCATGTAGTGGATTTTATATTTTATTCATAATCTTGTGTTATTTGGTTCTATATTTTGTAACGTTGGTG
>MU159551.1:83407-99348 GCA_015888305.1 Antheraea pernyi | reverse complement strand
GCGTGCTTCTATTGATAACTGGCCTCAACGTTTAAAGGACTGGACAATGGAGATCACTTCGTATAAGCTTTTTTATATTTTAAATTGTTTTATATTTATGTATTAAACTAACACACTGTAAAAGTAATAAATGTTATTTGCAATAGAAAATATTTTTTTTCTTTGTTTCAGTATTTATGACAAGACTAGGTATAAATGAACTAAAATGTATAGTACTATAAAAAAATTGATCAAACAGTTTCATTTCTAGCATCAAAATAACTCATTTCGTGCTTGTCTATGAAATAAAACTTCTACAAGATTGTAGTACGCTATCTGTATAACTAAAACCATGACAAAGAAATAAATAATACTTCATACTAAAATACGGAGTATTATAAAATAACGTGATGGGAGTTCATTAGTTTGTGTTCAATTTCCTAATAAAACCGGTTGATATATTATTCATTTCTATTAATGATTTATAAGTCATATTTCCTTGTTATTGTACAGTTACTTCATCATTGCCCTGTACTGTTAATAGGTTATAACATAAATCGTGGTCTCTGTCATAAATAAAAATGTAATATTATAGAAACAATACAAATAACAACTGTGATTCATCTACTATTTACAAAACTATAATAAGTAGAAGCAGAATCCTTAATAATATTATAAATGCGAAAGCAATTCTGTCTGAGGCGCTTTCACGCCAAAACTACTGAACCGATTTAAATGAATTCCACTTTAACTGAATTTAAATTTGGTACACAGATAGTCTAGAGCCTAAGAAAGTACATAGGCTAGTTTTTAATGCGATAAAAGGTTATAAAGGAGGACAAAAAGTTTTATGGAAGTATCTGTAGAGCTAAAAGCTTGAAACTTATTTTTAGGCTGTTGATTCGATGTAAATAAATATGACATTCATAGTTTGTAAAAGTTTTACCCTCAAGGGTGTAAAATAACAACAGAAAATAGAGGATGAAAGTTTGTATGGAAATATATAAGGTTCCGCTCCGATTTGAAAAATTCTTTCAGTGTTAGATAGATCATTTATCAAGGAAGGCCATTGACTATATGTCATCACGCTAAGACCAATAGGAGCGGAACACTAATTAAAAATGTTTCAAAATCGTTTTTTTTTCCAGTTTACGAGCTTCCGCTGCATGTTAGTTACACAAGTCACAAGTAGAAGCTACTTATATGTACATACAAAAAGCTTAAAGTATGCTTAAAAATGTAAAAAAAAAAGAATAAAAATGTGCTAAAATACATAATCTATATAAATTAAATATTAGAGATCTGTCTTTGTGTGTCACACAAAAACTACTAGATAACAATGGTTAAAAAAATCTTCTTTTTACTTCAGAGAAAGTTCGTCCTTATCTAAAAAAAAAAGATCACGATATCTTCATCCCTATTAATATTATAAATGCGAATATAAGTTTGTTTGTTTGGTACGTTTTTATGCCTAACTAACTCAATTGGTAATCATTAAATTTTTCAAGGGTGTACAGAAGAGGACACGGGACAGGGCCGTAGCTACACGGGACATTGTGGGGCAATGCCTTGAAATCCCAATGTCCTACCTTAAAAATACCAAAAACTTTTACACTGGGAGACTAAACATCTAATAGAAATGGAGAGCCAAATAAAGGAATAACACTGTTTACAAAGATATTTTATGGTTTTTCCTTTGAACATAAATTATATTATTAAGATAATAAACAAAGGAGACGAAATTGCGGATATCAGTTTCTATTACACAAATAAATATTAGTAATTTCTAATTTATTTTCATTTAAAAATCAACACAAAATTGATGTGTTTGAAGGTATAAATGAGTCATTAAATTTCAAAATGAGCTAAACCCAATTCTAATCGTTTTTAATATCATTACATAGTATAAAACAAAGTCCTCTAACGCGTCTGTCTGTCTGTCTGTTCGCGATAAATTCAAAAACTACTGAACGAATTTTCATGCGGTTTTCACCAGTGGATAAAGTGATTCGTAAGGAACGTTTTGGTATATTAATTTGTCAAGGATTTTTTATAATCAGGGCGGAACAACGTCTGCCGAGCTAGCTAGTTTAAAATATTTTCAAGACATTTCAAATTTTGAACATGTAAAATATGAAGATCATAAAAAAAACTAAAAACCTTATAAACGGCAAACTTTAAAATTCGTTCTCAATGTATAAAAACTGAAAATGTTTTAAAAAAATGTATATAAATCAAACGTGTCTGCTTTTTCGATTTTTGTAGAAAACCTTATTGCAGATTTCTATGAATAAGTAATAAAATATGTTTCAATCATTTTTAGAAATGTCTGTTTGTATGAACACGCATGACTGATAAAGTACTGGGTTCGCAATAAAACCACACCAAGAAAATCATAAAGCATATCCTCGAGAGTAACTTAAGTCTTGGTTTCATTAAAATCATTCCACTATATCAAAAGTTATTGTAATTGTAATGTCGGCACTAGTTAAGTACAAAAGGTGAGTAATAATATCACAAAGCTGGTGGGTTTCTTTGTTTGGTTGAACGCGATGATCTCAGGGACTACTGGTCCGATTTGAAAAATCTTTCAGGGTTCGATAGCTCATTTAGCGAGAAAGGCTATATGCCATATATCATTACGCTAAGACTAATAGGAGTGGAGCACCAATTAAGAATGTTTACATATCGTTTTTATATTTTGAGTGCTTCCGCTGCGTTATTCATTAGCCCAAATTAATTAATCCACGCCGACGACGTCGCGGGCAGAAGCCAGTGTTATATATGAACAGTTAAAATTGTATTTAGCTCATATTGAACTGTAATCATCATCCAATAATCTACTAGAAAATTGGTTGCCAAAATTAAATAAATAATAATAAATTCATTACCTAATTAAAAATTATAATCAAAGGGATTTACTTTGTACACATAAATAATTTAGCGCTGTAGCAAATATTCTATAGTATGATTATGTGTTTGTGAATTCAAAACGTTTATATAAGTGACTAGCTGACCCGTGCAACTTTGTCTGCACCAAGTATGTGTTTGAGACATTCTATTTACAATATATACAAAAGTTGCCTGCCAAAGAGGATGACATACTCGGCAGCTACATAGGTTACTACCGGTTTCAATTATATTTTTAAACGCAAAAAATATTTAAAAACCCGGATTACAGTGACACCGGCAGTTCTCAAATGTGAATCCAAACTATTCAGGAACTCGCTATATCCAGTTGGTATGTGAGAAATCTTTTAAAATAAGCCTAGCATCCGTTTGCAGCATCACCAATCGGGTCCAATTTAGTTGTTGGTTCTATATGAATTTTTAAGTATACGTGAAATCTGCATCCAAACTTAATCTTGCCATATTTATTTTACTTTTGACACATAACCCATCATCTTGTTGATTGAGATATGAAACGTACATATATATGGTGTCACAGACTTCTTTGTAAAAGTAATGAATATTTTTGCCATAGAATTTATTCTATTATTTCAAATCATTCAAGCAGCGTACGTCATATTATAGAATTTTGCTAATTTGAATACATTTATCGTGATAATATATTGAAAATATTATACAATATATTATAATAATTTTCAATATAGGATCAGTAGCACCAGAGATTATCCTGAACATCCAAACAAACTAAATTCAACTTCAACTTTTTAATATTGGAGTTTAATAGATACGAATTCTACCAGTGTCAAGTCAGTCGTCATGGGAGAGTCACTTTATAGGTAGTATTACATTTTTATTGTATAATTTAATTCTTCCAGATTAGGCCACTGAAATACACAAAGACAAACACAACACTTACAGGCATCATGCCTTAAATAAATATATATTTACATAATAATTACTGTTTAGTTATTGCGTTACCTTAAAGTTTAATTTTGTTAAAACTTATAAAATTAGCTAGAGTTTTGACAAAAGGAGAAAATGCACACCTTTGTGCTTTTGTTAAAATCTGACGAACGTAGTATATTGTTAAGTAAAATATCATACAATACAATACAAAATTGGGGCAATTGAAAAATGTGTTCTAGAGTGCCTTCATCCAACCCTCATTTACATATTGAGTTGTTCCTTATTCTGAGCTCTGCAAGATAGACTGGAACGCACACCTCTACAGATAGATCGTCAGTCTACAGATAAGAGACGCAGCAAGCTTGTAACAGTTACGAAACTTATAAAGCCATGGCTTACCCGGAATGTTATCCTGAATATATCCAGAAGCATATGATTTGCCATTAATTTGGTTGTATGCATACCAGTTTGAGTTTCATGATGCAAACAAATCAGTCTTTTTTGGAGAGGATAAATCCTGAACATAGGTATTATAGTGATTAAAATATCCAGTATGGATATCATCTTTATCAAGAAGACCAGCAGCTTCATTACCCTGGTTCCCACTATGTCTTGGTATCCATGCCAGAACTACATTAATTCCTAAACAATGACGTTGATACACGTTTAATAATTATGATAACTGGGGACTCTAGAAAAAATCGGACTATGCTGAATAGTTTGTAAGCAACTCAGAGAATCTGTCAATATGATAGTTTGATCTAATTTATGTGATAGTACAAATTTGACTGTTTATACTAATATTATAAAGAGGTAAAGTTTGTGAGTTTGTGACGTTGTAAGGGGTAATTCTCAGGAACTACGAAACCGATTTTGAAAATTATTTTACCAATATAAAGCCACGTTATTTGTGAGTGTCGTAGGCTATATATTATCACGCTAAGACCAATAGGAGCGGATCAACAATGAAAAATGTTTTAAAATCGGGGTATTTTTTCCTATTGAGAGCTTCGCTGCTCTTAGCCCAAAATAACTATTCCATGCGTACGAAGTTGCGGGCAGAAGCTATTAACTAATTATATTATTCTATAATAATATTATAAAGAGGTAAAGTTTGTGAGGTTGTAGGAGGTAATATCTGGGAAGTCTGAGAAAAAATGGTCGAACGAAAACGTTTCTTACGAACGCTGCCTTAACTATGAGAGATATATGATTGAGTTCTAGAGAAAAGTTGTAGCTTGATAATGTCCATTACCGCCCAACGAAGTGGGCACGGGTCGGCTAGTTTCTAATATAGCAACTACTTCACCTGTGTAGGTGGAGGAAATAGAATGGTATTTATTACGTTCAATAATATTACTGTAGATAAAAGTGATATGCATATGTAATATATCACATTGTCATATAAATAAATGTAATATTGCAAGCGTATGGGTACTTAAATGTTATTGCCGAATGTCGCGAAACTTAAAAAAGTAATTAATAACTTAGCGTATGCCATTTTGACCTATCGTGGATAATTCGGAAGCCGATGGGTTAAATAGCTAATTGTATTCAATTGTAATATGTCAAAATAATATTGAAACTTAATGTCAAAAGTTTCAATAAGAACAAAAAATCCCTTCTTCCTTTAACGAAAACAATTTCATTAAAATATTAAAAACACACACACATATATATAGATTTGATACAGGAACATTCTCGAGCGTCCCCAGAATACCCCTCTAAATTATTATCACATTCTGTTCAGTAGTGCATAGCGGACAAAGATACTTAAATAGATTTTTATATATAAAGAAAAATTGTTCCACATTGAGTGTTATATTAGTGTTTGTTTTAGAAAAAAGACCAGTCCCATTAATAAAACTATTAATATGCAATGAATATTTAAACATTTGGCTATCCTTCAAAATAATATCAAACTTTCTTTAAAATTATATTGTAATAATTCTGTCAATGTGGAATTTATTTGCCCACTTTCAAGTCCACTTAAAGTTAGACCTTGAGTTTCAACTTATTTATACTAGGAAGTACCGAAAGATATGTAATAATCACTGAGAAAGGGCTTTTATAAATATAACCGTATAACACTACAATCTATAAAAGACTACTTATTAATTCCCTTGATTCTAGTATGAAATATAAATAAAAATAATTTTAGGGCATTTATCAATATCACTAATACAACTTGTGGATGTTTTGAAACTGTAGCAGCGGGGTTGCAAGAGTGACAATGATCCACACACCAAATGACACTAGAACAAGGAGATCGGATGACGGAGCTGACCCACACTTCACTATTGATGTAACTCCTCTGAGCTACTTGACAAATTTGGATCCAATATTACAGTAAGTCACATAAGCAAACCAGAACTTCAAACCGGGGTTTAATGTCTAAATTTGACATTTTATCACAATACTTTCCCGACCTCATTTGAGATAACTACTTATGTAATAAGAAAGTGAAACCACATTTGGAGAAATATTACCATATTCATTAAAGATACATCAAAGGTAAAGACTATGAATATTTATATATTATAATGTAATATTGTTCAAGTTTTAGAAAAGTAATGAATTTATGCATGAGACTCACTTAAAATATTATCTACCATCAGTAGACTTTTCGATTCATAGGATTCATGGAAAATACATAAAGCAAATTTGTAGTTTCAAAGGAAAAATAATAAAAGTAGAATCATAAATGTCCAAACTAATATTGTAAATGTGTTGTCTCATGGCTGTTACCTTTGTCTTATCTCTCTTTGTACATCTATTTCTTGACTGAAATAAAAAATACATTGGAGTTCACTTAAGTTTAATGAAACTACTATTCATCCAGTATACATTAGAAAGCAAGCAGACAGATGTGGAGAGAAATCATTATTTAATAAAACATACATACATACTTCATTTTCTTATAAAGCTGTTTCCAATATTAACAGACATATTTATAATTTTTTAGACACTTTATTTATATTTTGTATTTATTGTGTTTTAAAATTGGTACTCTGAACCATAGATCTAGGTGGCAAAGTTTCCAGTACTGTAATAAATAAAGACATTGTGTCATTTTATGAGACCATGATGCAAAAAAAAAAAATATTGCCAAACAACTTATCCTAGGCTTACATATATTGATAATATATTACACATTGATCTCCACACTAGGCTCGAGGCCTGTCTTGTGGATTTCTACTTCAGGACGATTTGTCTATCCGATTAACAGCGTTTTAACCGCGCTCGCGTGTGTGTGTCTGATTGTGTATGGTTATGTAAATATATGTCATATGATCACTTTTAAAAGCTCTTCAGTGTGTTTATAACTGCATCTTCTGTTGATTTATGTTGGCGAAAACCAAACTGAACATCTGATATAATTTTGTGCTTGTCTAGGAAACTTAATAATCGCTTATTTATAAGTTTCTCTAACACTTTTGAAAACGCGTTCAATAATGAAATAGGCCTATAATTATTTGGAGTCAATTTGTCACCTCCTTTGTGAATGGGAACTACTACAGCATTTTTCCACTGAGCGGGAAAAGAGCCCTCTGACATACTGAGATTGTAAATGTGCACTAGCGGCACAGTAAGGTGCGATTTGCATATTTTTATTAAACGATTGCTTATACCGTCAGGTCCAGATGCACTATTTATCTTTAGACCACTGATGATATCAATGAAGGGAAACTTTTTTTGATCATAGGCATTTAACTGAAAATTTTGGGAAAATTATACGCTTTGGGGTATTAAAAACACGTTTTAAAAGCGGGAATGGGAAGTCAATATAAACAAGATATCGCACTATACATTCTCATTCCAATCTGTGTATTGTAATGAGGAATATATAATTAATACAATCATTCAGGTAAAATGCATATTGGCCTTGGCTGCTCTTCCGGCTGTAATGCAACACCCAATAGATGGACAAAAACTATGAGTTAATGGAAAGAAAGTTTCACTTTAAAAGTATAAAAATGTTGTATTCAAATATTGCTATTATATAAGTTCCACCTCTCCTCCCCTTCCCTTGCTCCCCCTCTCTCCCAATACGGGTTGGCAACGCACTTGCGACTCCCCTGGTGTTGCAAGTGTCTGTGGACGGTGATGATCACTTAACATCAGGTGACCCACCTGTCTGTTTGCCTCCTATGATATAAATAAAAAAAAAATTATATGATTCATGAAGATAATTAGACCTACTGTGATTCAATATTTTAGATGCAGGAAAACCAATCAACTACTTACAACATTTTCCTGTTATTAATATTTGGACAACATTCAATAGAAATAGATTACCAAATACAGCTTCCTCTATAAAATTCCATTGGAATTTACATGCTATCTCATTCTGTGGATGAAATAATATATATGGAGACAACCTATATAGAATGTCATTTGCCAATTTTATTCTAGGACAGTTGCCAGCATTTAGGAATATTAAACTATTATAGATGCCACAATCAAAAATAGTGTTTAGGGACCATTCAAGTATTATATAAGCTCTGGTTTCGTTTATTTGCTTATTTTTGATGACATTGGGGTTGGGTCTGAGTGGTGACTATATATATTTATTTGGCTAGAACAGATTTAAAAATATTTATTAAAAAAATGTTTACATAAGCTTGAGGGGGGGAAGAGCATTGCTTACTTTTGCTGACCAAGGGAGAGAGCTTGAACGGACCCTTACTTTGGAATGACGTCAAATAAAACATATCTTATGTAGAATGTTAATCAAAACAATAAAAACCTAAAAAAGTCAATTTTGTGGGGAAATGCCTTTAAAGTTTGACTGTTTCCACATTCAACTTAAATTTATGACTTAAAGTGATCATAAAGATAGTTATAAGTCAATTTTAAAAGTAGGGCTAAGTAGTGTTGACGAGTTATTTGTTCCTTATAGAAAATATTACCATTATTGAAGAGAAAAATGTTTAATTAAGCATTAAAAAAAGTTCCTAGTCAATTAGCTTTTTTATAAAATATGTTATAAGGTTATTTCAATGCAGATGGAGTAACAGCATAATGCAATAGAGAATTAGCATAATACTGAATTAGGTTGTGATGTTATGGAAAAAACTATGTATATCTTTTAAAATAAATTTTTAATTTTACCTCAAATTTGACATAATGAATGTTTTTGATAAATTGTCCCCTTGTTTTAATTCGTTTCTCTTTATTACTTTTTCGAAGACTACGTTTTTCGTACATTTAAATCAAAAAGAGAACAACAGTCATCTATTTTCATAGTTTTTATAGTATTGAAGAGGCTGTAGAATTGGATGTATTCTACTCGAAACATTAATTTACTTTCTGGTGAAAACACCAAAAACATAAATTTTGAATTATTTCTTTTTCTAATTAAAGGTGCGATATATCAATATAACTGATAAGAATACTAATGTAAGTCTATAAAATATTACAACCAGCTCTGTAACGATTACACGATGATGCTTGATTTGAACATCCTCAAACAAAATGTTACTATTAATTACCTCATTCTAGACATTCCTTTATGTTGAGCGCTATATTTAACTACTTTTACTAATCTCTGTCTGTGAAATAGCAGACAGTAAACAAAGACATGTAGGGTTGCCAACACTAACCTTAGTTTTTTCCTATGCTTTGTGATATTAATTGTATACATCTTTTAAGAAATAATGTGATTAAAACTACCATCAAGTATTTTTAACTTTTCTGTTATGTTCTTGGTGAGACAATATTCTAACTTCTTTGCATTTGTTAACAATATCAGAATCCATCACTTTATGAAAGGATTGTTAATGCAAAAGTGTTAAAATATGATTCATCAACAAATATTATTGTGTCATTTGGTTCCTTCAAGTGATTTTAATTGAAGAACTTGTGCTATGTAAAATATGTTACAGGAATTATTAAAAAGCTGCCCTGTGTGATATAAATATATGTAATACTAGCTGATACTGGCGACTTTGTCTACTTGTTTTATTACCTTAACAATATATTTTATGTATAGAGAAAAAAACATACAGAAATGAAAACAAACAATAAAATAATAATGTTATATGTTTATTTCTCCTCCTTTCTTCTACATAAAAAAAAAAATCCACTTGTCCCAATTCTTCAGACAGAACACACATAGCTGATTATGTATTCCTATATCAGAATCATAGTTTCTTAAATAACTTTATAGTATAAGAAGACATAGTGATAAGAAGTGAGACAAAAAATAATGGTCAAAATCCATCCAGTAATTTTTGCGATATACATGCCCAACAGTAGACTTCTATCATTATATAGATTACACACTGTGAATAAAATTCTCATTAAATGACAGAAAGATTGTGTAGTATTTTAAGAGCTTGCCTTGCCTCTTTTTATGTTGTGTGTTCATATCAGACACAGAATAATTATATGTATGATACACACATTATTGTTTTTGGTTTGGGTGTACTCTGTGTGTATTAAATGTATGGTTGTAATGTCTCCATAACACTTAACTTGATCTCCAGTGTGAGACTTGTATTTTACATATACACAAACCCAGAAAATATTTAGATCTGACTTCTACTTATGTATTATGTAAACAGGAAGAAAATCTTTATATTGCATAGAACAAATCACCTTCTACTAAGTTACTGAAGCTCAATAAGTATATACTTTATGTTTATTATAGAGAATTCTATATCTATTGATACCTGTATTATAGTCATAAATAAAAATGGTAAATATTACCATATATCTTATGGTAGATAATGATTGAAGGTAATATGGTGAAAATAATGATGCTGAAAATTCATTAAATAATAAAAAGTCATATTCTTCATGAGTTTTATAAGTTATATTTTATTTTTATTCATAGATTGTTACTGGGAGGTATGACATAATAGATGGCCGCTAGTTTTAAAAAACTGAGTTAAAAAGGTAAATAGAAGATTTAGAAAAGGATTATTATATATGTAGTTAATTATAAACATAGGAAAAAGGATTTAAATAAAGCTAATTATTAACATATATTTGAAGTAAATAAAGAAGGAAGGTATTTATATGTATGTATATTAACAACTACCAGAGAGACAATAATTAATTGTTCAATATATAATGATGACTGTAAGGAATTATAAGTTACCATCCACTGAATATTTGGCTAAATTATTCATATATGTACTGCAGAAAATGAGATATAACAAAGCTGTAACCCTATAGAATGCATGTTAAAACAGGGCAATAATCTCTATTTCATCAACACCGCAATAGAGGCAATTAAAATAAGATTAACACCTAATCATGATATATCTCACTTTGCAAACAAATTATTCACGTAGTAGTACGTAGCTCGGTTAATAAATATTAGCATGTAATTAACGCCAAGAATGTGGAGCATCCGCGTCCAATGTACTAAGTTCAAAAACCTGATCATGCCCCATAAAAGTGTTCTGACTCAGGGGTCATGATCACCGTGACATTTAAACAACAAAGATATTACTTTAAAACATAATAATTATAACAATTTATGGTATTAATAGTAAACGAAAACTTACTTCGATATAAAGTCGGGTCCATTTTTGAATTTGTTTTGTAAAAACGACCTATCGCCAGTTGCGCCGTAGACTTTTATCACTTCGTCCGTTTCTTCTTCAAAGGCGTCGTCGATTGAAAAACGTTTTTCACCGTTACTAAACGGCCTAGTCATCGTTAAATGTTAATATTGTAGCACGGACACAATAAAACCATCACAAATCTCTTCGTCAGAACAAAACACAGCTCACAGCTGTCAATTTGTCATATCAACATGCGCCATATTGATTAGAGTGGGGTTAGTTCTGAAAATTTTAGGGACGTTTTTTATCATCGTATAGACGGAAAAAAATTATACAAACTTGTATTTATTATATGACAACAATTAAACATATATCAATAACTTTTACAACAATCGTAGCTTTAAACTGGGTTCAGATATTGAGCTGTTAGATATATAATTTCTATCGTGCCATAAATTAACAATAAAACGGTAACTAAATTCATATACTTGTTCACAAATTGCAATAAAACCGGCCGACCATTGTTACTTACTTCTAACACTAGAAACTACTAATCAATTACAGAATAATTGCCATCAATAATTTGTTCAGCGTTGCGTAAAACAACTGTTTGTTCCAATAATGCCTATCTTTATTTATAAATATCACATATTTTCATTGTGTCATTTTTTTAGTCAAAGTATATGATGTTACTTCATTTAAAGTAATTTTTCCTACGTAATATTGTTTTGAACTTATTAGTTAAGTACTAATGTCACTGATCGCCCTTACTTAATCTAACCAACTATAATTGTATAAATATGGATACAAATCACTAATTAAAAATTTCTATGTATGAGATAAAAACTCATGTTTATGATCTGATAAATCTAATCAATAATTATAAATACCGGTTTATGTGATAACTACTTCTTACCAAGCAAGCAATTGTAGCATATGATGCGCGCTACATTTTCAGAATTTCCTCAGAATAAATAAATAATCGTAAATTTTATTTCAAAAGGAGTGTACATTTCCCATATTATATTTTACCATCAACACTACAAACTATACATACGCATTCATAAAATGAGACCATGACAATGTAGCCATTCGGGAGTGAGATGTGATAAATAAATAAAGCAATCAATAAAATACAATAAAATATTTAACAGATTAAAATACTGCCACAAAAAAATATCTGTTAAACTCTAGTGTGTATTTCTTCGTATTTCTAACATCCATTGCAATCCCTACAAATAATTTGAGGTACTTGTTACACCTTGAAACTGATTTAATATCGACTAACATATTAGCCATTATAAAATAGACATTATCTACCAGTGACATTTTCTAACAGTAAATAGTTTAATTATTAATAATATTGGTATAAACTTACCATAGTAAACAAACTAACAATAACATGTATGAACTAATTCAAAACGGCTCCAGCGCAACAAACGTCTGCACTACATTAAATATTCGTAAAATGTGATTTGGATCATTGATTCATTTTTTCACTCAACGTGCTCTGAAGTCATGATTTGCCTCTTTGTTGAAGTCATGATTTGCCTCTTTTTACCGTGTTTGAAACGACAAAGAAAAAGATACAAATAAAAATGAGTTTCAAGTATCATTCAGATATTCGGTTGGAGAGTGTTATAGGTTTCAGATACATTATTTATGTAAAACATGGAATAAAAAAAGAACTCTATTACTATAACTAAAATATATATAATAACTAAAATATCATATCACGGAATAAATCTTTTCTTTCTTACGTGTATCATACAGACGCAAAGTGTGTATTACATACATTACATTACAAAATTAAAATACATTACAATAGTATAATCAATACAATACATCTAAAGACAATTTTAACTACTAATATTAATTGTAATTTATTACTATTGTGCTTTATGCATTGGTATCCGAACAAAAAAACAAATTGTTATGCCCACTGGATACAAATCTTACAAACTAGAAAGACAAATAAATACAATGTTATTCTACCATATGTGTCACAGACTTGAAGATTATAAAATAAATACAGCATAGCCGGTTCAACAATATAGTGTAATATGAGCAATATATTAATATTGGAAGCACCAACCATTTATTTTAGACAAAGCAATTTATAGGTAAAAAATATTTTCAATGTCACAGAAGTATTTTTTAGTATTTTAGTAATTAGAGATTTTAGTATCTCATGTAGTGGACTTCATATTTTATTCCTAATCTTGCGTTATTTGACTCTATATTTAGTTATATTGGTGGTGCTGTACGTCAAATAGTTCCGTTATAGCGCACAAGTGAAGTGGATGGAAAATAATACATCAGAGCAAATCTGAGATGCCGCAAAAACTCCGTGGAAAGTCCTAATACAACGGAGCCTTTATCTTGTTAGAAATTTGAAATCAGAAGATACTCCAAAATTGGCGATAATGAAATGTCTCCGACCTGGCTGCATTGTCTAGATACCTCTATCTTTTTCTTCCAAAGGAAAGAAACACAAAAAAATGTTAAAATCAAATTTGTGGAGTTTTTAGCGGGATCTTGGTCTGTCATGTTGTGGATTTTATTTTTTATTTATAATCTTGTGTTACTTGACTTTATATTGTGTAAAATTGGTGGTGTTTTATGTAATTGTAGTTATGTAGTTGTTAGTGTAATGTAGTTTGTTTATTGTGCATACGTGAAGTGAATGGAAAATAATACCACGGACCATGAATTCTGATATGCCACAAAAACTCCATGGAAAGTTCTAACAAGAGAGCCATCATCTTGGAACATTGAATTAACTACTCGACAATGGAAATTAACAAACACTCTGGACAAAGAAGATAGTATTACGCTACTATTAACAAATAGACAAAGATAAAAAGAATATATTATATAAGATTTGGCGTTTCTGCCTTTACACTAATTTAGACATAGAAAATATTTGGCGCGCATGCCTTTACATTAACTTGGACATAAAACTGACTAAATAATAAATAAGAACTACCTATATTGACAACTTCAGAAATAACAGATGATTTTTGAAAATGTACGAAATATTATATAGAAGATTTGGCGATTAGGCCTATAAAGAATACATAAGATCTTACCTATATTGACAACTTCAAAATTGGCAGTATGGATTAATTCCTTCGCCTGTCCTATCGGACGAATATTATGACTGACTGATGTAAACATATGTCAAAACCACATGGTAATATTAGTACCAAATACCAATTAGTATACTTGTACGACTATTATTCTGTGAATTAGTAGCTACTACGAGTTTGTTCAACTTCCCTATGTTGCTTGTTATTAATTCTATTTATTTTTGTTTTTGTTAAAAATGGCCAACAAAGACTGGAGTAAGGTGAAACCTTGTTTATCGTCGGCTGTGTTAAACTGTATAAATAAACAAGGTTTTAAATCAATGACTCCTATCCAGTCTGCTGTAATACCTCTTATTTTATCATGCAAAGACGTGGTCGCTGAAGCCGTTACAGGATCAGGAAAGACGCTCGCATTCGTGGTGCCTATGTTGGAGATGATGCTTAGAAAGGGGACAGACAGTCCTCTGAGGAAAGATTTTGTTTATGCTGTGATTATTTCTCCAACGAGAGAACTGGCTACACAAATATATAAGGTCTGTAAAATGAACTACACATGACTAGAATTATACAAGTAAAAACTGAAATATTTGCAGTAAATACACAATATTAAATAATTAGTAACATAACATCTTTAATTTGTAATATATTCTTTCTATCTTTCAATCTATTTTAATTATGTCAATACAAAGACCAGGGCTTGGCATTAGAAATTCGCATCACGAATTTGAGGTTGTTAAGGGTTGTTTTTTATAGGTGTTGGTTATCCCTTTCAAAAGACACCCTCCTCAGCCTGCAGAGAGGCTTATATTTTTTGTATGTGTTTGAAGTTACATGTAAGGGAATGTGATTTTTTCTTCAGATGCACATTTTTAAGGTTTATAATACTACAATTTGTTGTTTTATACATATTTATTGTTGTTGTATAGATGTACACTATTATTAAAAAAAAATCCAAATAAATGACAAATGGAATGTTTTCCGTGTTATTATAGTTTTTGTTTTATTTGTACTATGTTTAATCCAAAACTCAACTGTCTCAATCATAGAAAGAAACGGGCTGCATTCGAAATTCGCATCCTGAAATAAGGGTTGAGGGGGTGTGAGAGGGGTGGGGGAGGGGCTGACTACCCCTCTAAACCACTCCCCCGCCATGGAAAGTTATAGTTACTGAGATATTCATGATCAAAGTTTTGAAATTATGTCGCCTCCAAACAATGATTGGTGTATATCAACATGATGATTTTTTAATTTAAATTTAACAGTTTGTACAATACTATGTCTATATATTAGTAGAGCAAAAAATTATTGCTGTAAAAATGAAAATTTTGTGAAATAAAATAAACTTGAAGTATTTAAAGCTCTTGTAACAGTACTAAAAATTATAGTAATTTTGTATAAAAAAAAGGTTGAGTTTTCAACTAAACAAATAATAACTTGAATGAGACTATGTATATCTAGGCATTAAGGAATAAATTATTGATGGAAAAGCATAAATCTTGAACAACAAAAAAAAAAATTTACAATAAACTTCTGT
>MU159551.1:69527-80989 GCA_015888305.1 Antheraea pernyi | reverse complement strand
TTCAACTGCCAGGAATGCATAACATTTGGCAAAACATTTTAAACTTGAAGGCCACTTGAGGCTAGACATGTATCAGTTAAACTTCTGGCATACTTAATATTTACATAATCCTTACTTATCATGATGTTTTCCTTTACTGAAAATGTAGTTTCTTTGTGAAATTCGAACCAGTGCAGCGACATAGCATCCGAGCCCACTATCACTGACCCATCATTACTTTATCATTTTAAATATCATCCCAAAAAAGGAATGCAATATTTTCAGGGATAAATGTATGTTAATTTCGTTGTGTCACCATGACTTCTAAATACCTGGACATATTTGGATCTATGGGGTATATGAGACTTATATAAGTATCGGGAATGACATTTGCTATAAACTTTATTTTCACAAGAATTAATATGGTGGTTTGATTTTCAAACTTGCTTCAATTATTACCATATGGGTATCATTGAAGCTCATAATATGCATATTTCAAAACTATATAATTTGTTTTATTCATTCTCAGGATATTTTGGTTCTTGATGAAGCAGACCGCCTCCTAGACCTAGGCTTCAGTGCAACATTGACCACGATTCTGCAGTATTTGCCTCGGCAGCGACGCACGGGTCTGTTCTCTGCCACACAGACAAAAGAGCTCCAAGATCTTGTGAGAGCTGGTTTAAGGAATCCGGTAGTTGTGAGCGTGAAGGAGAAGGCCAGTATAAGTACACCAGTACTTCTGGAAAACTACTATGTGATAGTGGAGCCTCAGGATAAATTCTTGTTTCTGTTGAATTTTATAAGGAACAGGAAAATTGCTAAGGGTAAGTGAATGTTACAGCATTTTTTTTATACAATCAGAAGAAAAATAAATCTTCTCCTTAAGATTTTTACACTCAAAATCAAATGGGGATAAAACCGTATTGCTAAGAAGTCTATAATTGATTATATTGTATGGTTACACTAATTAAATATCTAATCAATGATCTCTGTTGGTATATAAGATGCTATTTAACAGCATTTGCATATCTTACTGGGATATCTTATTTGGATATTAATTAACTGCATATATACTTATCTAGTCTTATGTATGTCCAAAATGACATATTTGTATTATGCCTACAATATTAAGTTTTCATGGAAAAGACCTATAATAGTAGATAATATTTCCAAAATGTTTAAATGTGTTAATAATTTATACATTGAATATTAATTATATTTTTAATATTTTTCTAAGAAGAAAACGCTTTTTATTGAGATTTTAAAATTACATGAGTTACCATCTTTTGCAAGTACATTACTCTTAAATATATAAAAAGCAGTCTTATTAGATGTTATTACAAAAAAGTTAAATACGTATTAAATACTTGCATTAAAAAGGTTTCGTATTAAATGCACCGCGTTCGCCCATATATAAAAAGCAGTCTTATTAGATGTTATTACAAAAAAGTTAAATACGTATTAAATACTTGCATTAAAAAGGTTTCGTATTAAATGCACCGCGTTCGCCCGAGGCAAGTTCGCGTCATCCTTTTTCGCTAGTTTAATCTCACCTAACCAAAGCGAGGCAAAAGAGCAAGATGGCGAACATTCAGCGACCGCGGTGCATTTAATACGAAAGCTTTTTAAAGCAAGTATTCAATACGTATTTAACTTTTTGTAATAACACCGATTATGTTTCTCCACAATGAACTCCGAAACTACTCAACTGATCTTCATGAAAGGTTGGCATTTATATATAACTAGCTGTTACCCGCGGCTCCGCACGCGCTTTTTAAAAAATGTATTAAAGAAATGGAAAATTGTGAGTGGGTGTGTACATTACAGAAAAGTTTTTTCAAAAACATTTGTAACTACGACACTCACGCCAACTGTAACATGTAACGTGTACATTAGATATATGAATACAAATAGTATATCGAGTGGGATGGGATTTATCATCAGCAACATAACTGGAACTTCAACCTACTATATACCAAACTCAGTACTCACTAACACTATATAAGAAAGTAATGAAAATTATAAGCTATAAATTATCGAACAATATATCTTAAATCTTTTATTTTATAGATAGATATAATATGCCCGTATTGTCGATATACTTAAGTTATTCTTATACGTTGCTATAATAACTGAGTTATGTAGAAGCAAACGTGGTAAATAAGACAATATGGCCGCCAAATTGACCAAAAAGATGATATAATTCATATTACATACAAATATATGACTTTCAATTATGTATATTTATTCTTGGAGTCAGTAAGGCACACGTCTCACGTCATCAATTTCACATGGACTAATACATAGGTAGCAGTCAATCACTACATAGTGTACCAATTCAAATAAAAAGAGAATCATTAAAATCGGTTCATAATTAACTAAAATATCGATTAACATGCATGAAAAAAATATATACAACCGAACATAGTAACCTCCTCCTTTTTCGAAGTCGGTTAAAAAAGTCCTCTGTCAGCTTATCTGTTCGCGATAAAGTCAAAAACTACCATTTTCATGCTGTTTTCACCAGTAGATAGAATGATAATTCATGGGGAAGGTTTAGGTATAATTTGTCAAAGTTTTCATTTTATTATCCGGGCGGGACAACGTCTTCCGAGCCCGCTAGTTATCTGCCCGTAAAAGCCCCGTGAAAGTCGGTCCAATCAATTAGGAGATAGTAGGATATTGCGGACAAAGTCTTGAGAAACAAAATAAAATAGTTACTTCTTATAAGGTGAGTTATCTTCCAGTGAAAGTCCCGTGAAAATCAGTTCAAGCATTACGGATATTCCACTGCGGCCGAAGGCGAATAAAAAACCTAAATTACTTTTTATAAGGTCTGTTATCTACCAGTAAATACCCCGTGAAAATCGGTCCAACCATTTTGGAAATAGCCATGCGGACGAAACCGCGGACAAATAAAATAGAACATGTCAACCGCTATAATTTCGGCTATCTGGCAGTAAAAAGTAAAATTCCCGTAAATATAGGTCCAGCCGTTTTGGAGATTACCCGCAACAAACAAACAAACAGAGAAATATACTAATATAAAAATATAGACAAAGTATAAAGAAATTTTTTTTTGTTCATTTGTAGCCTTAGCCATTCATCAAAAAGTTGTTATTTTAATTGTACATACATAAACTTTATTTTTATAATACGTAATAGAGAACAAATAAAAAATTAGAAATAAAAGTAGTATAAACTTTTTCCATAGGAAAACAAAATAAACTTCGAAAATGTTTGCGATAGAAACTTACCACGTTACCATGGCAACGTATATAATACTAACGCTAACGAAATCTTTATTTGAACAATTTTGTTTTATGATTATGAAGACTAAGAAAATAATAATGATGGATAAAATAATGTACGACATATTATATAGAAGATTTGGCGCTTATGCCTTTATTGTAACTTAGACATGGAATAAAATTGATTAAAGGATATATAAGAAATACCTATATTGACAACTTCAGAATTGGCAGTATGGATTAATTCCTTCGCCTGTCCTATTGAACGAATATTATTACTACTACTAACGAAATCTCTCAAAAGGAAAAAAGTGCCCGATTTTGAAACGTTCTTCATTGGTGCTCTGCTTCTATTGGTCTTAGCGTGATGATATATAGCCTGTAGCCTTCCTCGATAAATGAGTTATTTAAAACCGAAGGATTTTCTCAAATCGGACTGGTAGTTCCTGAGATTATTAATTACTTTTTTAAGGTCTGTTATCTACCAGTAAATACCCCGTGAAAATCGGCCCAAAGTAATGCGGACGAAGCCGCGGACAAATAAAGTAGAATATGTCAACCGCTATAATTTCGGTTATCTGGCAGTAAAAAGTAAAATTCCCGTTAAAATAGGTCCAGTCGTTTTGGAGATTACCCAGGACAAACAAACAAACAGACAAAATATAATAATATAAAAATATAGACAAAGTATAAAAAAAGTTTTTTTTGGTCATTTGTAGCCATATCCATTCATCAAAAAGTTGTTATTTTAATTGTACATACACAAACTTTATTTTTATAATACGTAATATAGAACAAATAAAAAATTGGAAATAAAAGTAGTATAAACTTTTTGAATACGAAAACAAAATAAACTTTGAAAATGTTAGCGTTGATACTTACCACATAACTTCAGAATTGGCAGTATGGATTAATTCCTTCGCCTATGAACTATTTGAATAGGAAAAAAAAACTTTGAAAATGTTAGCTTTGATACTTACTACATAACTTCAGAATTGGCAGTATGGATTAATTCCTTCGCCTGTCCTATTGGACGAATATTATTACTACTACTTACCACGTTACCATGGCAACGTATATAATAATAACGTAATCGCTCAAAAGCAAAAAAAGTGCCCGATTTTGAAACATTCTTCATTGGTGCTCTGCTTCTATTGGTTTTAGCGTGATGATATATAGCCTATAGCCTTCCTCGATAAATGAGCTATCTAAAACCGAAAGACTTTCTCAAATCGGACTGGTAGTTCCTGAGATCATAGCGTTCAACCAAACAAACAAACAAACAAACAAACAAACTCTTCAGCTTTATATATTAGTATAGATTTGGTGCAACTTGAGAGATCTGATAATTTATATTTAATTTTCATATTTTTAGTTACAAATTAAATGACAGCCAATGTCCATTATTGTTATAGATTGTAGGTTTCATCAGTCTTGAAGAGATGGTGCTTTAATGTACTTTGTTGACAAAAAATTGTAGGACTGACTGTTACAGATATATCATAGATGCCGCCACGTTTTAATTTTGAATTTCTTTTTCAACTCTAGTTATTTTTATGTCGCACATATTTTGTTAATCCCATAATACCAAATACTTTAACGTAATTTTAAGCGAACATATCATAACTGCGCCACAGCAATTTGTGGCCGACTCAGATAGTTAAAGTATAATATCAAATCCATAGCTGTGAATAAGATTTTCAAATCACCGGATTTCCAGGGCTGTTTTTCTTGCCAACATGCGCTTGCGTCGACTATTGGGCGGACATGCTGCCTGTATTTTTGCCTGACATGAAGATATTCTCGATACACGGCAAGATGAAGTTGAAGAGGAACAAGATACTGGATAAATTCCGACAAGCTGATAATACAATACTGCTGTGTACTGATCTATTGGCAAGGTTAGTTTATTGATGTGTGCTTGAACTTGAAAGATGTCTAAAATGTGATAAGAGGTTTAATAGAAGGTAATCTTATTCCATATCAATATCATGGGAAAATACAGACTTGTTATATTACTATTTCATTATTGTTGTTATATGTAATAAATAATTTACCAATGTTTAGTCTGTTTTAACTAACAAAAAGATATTAATAAATTAGGTCAATCAAATGAAAAGAACAAGAACGTGAAGACGTGAAGTAACAATGCTCGCATTGTTGCGTTTCGTTCGGTTAGTGAGAGCGCCGGAGGCCCAGCTCCCCTCTCCTCTCCCTCCCCTAACCCGTCCCCCAAAGGGTGGCAACGCACTTGCAACTCCTCTGGTGTTGATAGTGTCCATGGACGGTGGTAATCACTTAACATCAGGTGACCCACCTGTTCTTTTGCCACCTATGACATAGAAAAAATTTCAGTCTTTAAATTGTTATAAAGTATTTGTATGTGTGATTTGGTTGTTACATTTAAATATACCTATAAGTTATTTTCGTTCACATAAACTGATTATGAAAAAAAATTTAAAATGTGCCTGTTATTATTTTTCAAGATTATATTTATAAGTTAATTATTTACAAGTTATTTTATTTATCTAGTTTATGCAGCGTGTTATGACAATGATGTCAATATAATGGGGTTTACTGGCTAGTTGAAAGATGCCAGAGATTTTTAAATTGATTATAAAATTGTCTTAAATATTTGTTCATATTATTGATGTAGGCCATTAAACTGTAGTTCAGTTCCTCAGTATCCATGTAATTTCATTAGTTATGATATATTATTTTCATTTAACATGAATATCTATAAGGATTGTTATGAATATTTTTAGATTGAAGGTAGAGGTAGATGTAAGGGGTGTCGAATAACATCATAAGACTTGAGACACCCAAGCCAACCTCACCTACACGTGGTGCACCCTGCTGAATAAAGAACGAGGCAATGGCGAAACCGGGGTGGTAGGGTTTTACAGCCTGACTGGGTCGCAACCACCATGTATATGGTGAAAAAGCCCGTCATAGTGATTCGCTTTTGCGGGTCGCGTTTCGGGATTAGCCCGTGCATATCCAGAATTTCGCAGGCCGGCATGACCGCGGCGACCGGCAATGAATAGTGTGTCACTCGGTGTTCGGCATTTATTTTTGGATTGTACTGTGCTTACCATCAGGTATAGTGCAGTCATTTTGCAGTGTTGCAATAAAAAAAGACTGTTTCAAATGTTCCAATTAATATTAATGGGGATTTTGGTTTCCAGGGGCTTGGACATCCCGGAGGTGGAATGGGTGGTGCAGTGGGAGCCGCCCAGCAGCCCCTCGGCGCTGGTGCACCGCGTGGGGCGGACGGCGAGGGGCGGAGCCGCGGGATGCTCTCTCCTACCTCTACTGCCAACCGAGGACACGTATGTGCCCTTCATCAAGACAAATCAGATGGTAGAACTTAAAGACTGGAAGAAATCTGGAGACGAGATCAAAATCACTGAGAAGTTGCGTGATAAGGTATCTATATTTATTGCTGCAATACCCAAAAAATAATTGGTTTTGTAAATTTTTAAGTTTTATAAATTTCTATAATATGAAGGTGATGTCGTGCTGGTCTAGTGGTTTCACCGAAGGAATGTCAATCCGATGTCCGCAAGGGTAGCCTCGCGATATAGCTATTCTAAATTCGCGCACAATTACTAATAGAGCAAGAGCCAGTGAGTGCCAGACCTTCGTATTTTTATAAAAGCTGAATGTTCTTCTATGTGTCTCCCTAGTATACAGGTATGAATGATCCCCACCCTTGAAGCTGAGGCAGCGGTGGCTTTGGCAGGTAACAAGGTGTATAAAATTCCATCTCAAATTTATCATAAAATAAAATGTATTTTTTTTATATTTGATTCATAATAATATAAAAACTCGCGTTGCTCATTGCCAGACAGTTAGTATGGTTACAGCCCTCTGCCGGACACCCCTAAACTATTATAATTTATAATTGTACTTACGTTATATGATTAAACCTACATTTTATATATAATTTTTTGAGGGCCTATTAAACTATGTTTACATAGTAGCCGGACAGTTTCGATGGTTCTATCATCTTGCCAGACGCGTTCAAAGTGAGCAGTAGTTGGGAGAGCAAGGAGCGTATACAGTAACGAGTGCGAGTGAAACAGAGCGGGTCATTCTTACCTGTACTAGGGACACACAGAAGAAATTTCAGCTTTTATAAAAATACGAAGGTCTGGCACTCATGGGCTCTTGGACCATAATATTATACAGTTACTAATTGGTACTTTTATTGGTAACACTATCGGCTGACGGTGATGGAAATCATAGTGAGGAAACCTGAACTTGAAAAATATCTTTATGAAGAATTAATATAGAACTGTGGTTTGCTCAGAGTTTAAAATATCCAATAGGTCGTGGGCTGTCGCGGGTGTGCCTATACCTAACTTCAAGAAGAGGCTTATGGACCTGCAGTGGGCGTTTTATATACCGATGATAATGATGACAGACTATATAAAGAAACAAAAAAAAACAATTCAGTATTTTTTTCTCCTCTATTTCACTATCTATTTGTTTATTATTAGTGACGAGACGAGGAGTAGTGTTAACAATAAAAAAAAATGGAAGCTGATTTTTTCCATACCATCGATGAGTCCAAAGTTTTTATGTATAAATATCAATTTTCTTAGTTCACGATCCTTATTTCTATTAGCCTATAACGTTTGCCAAAAAATCTGAATAATATTGAAACCTAAGAAATTGAAATTTTGACCAATGGACAACCACTAATATAAATAATTTCAGAAATTATTATATCATTAAATATTTTTTACATCTCACATTGTAAATTTTGTCACACAAATGTGGCCATCTGTATCTAGGTCAAGGCTTCAAAAATTATATAACTCATGTGACGTAATTTATAGACAGCCTCTTAAAAACGCGTAGATAATCTCTAAACAACGCCAGTACTTATATTTCTATGGTTTAGGTGCTGGCCATCTTCCACAATCAACAAAAGAAAGACAGAGCGATACTAGATAAGGGACAGCGAGCCTTCGTGTCCCACATGATGGCTTACACCAAACACGAGTGTAACCTTCTGTTGCAATTCAAAGAACTGCCTCTAGGTCATATCGCAACGAGCTACGGCCTCCTGAAGCTGCCCATCATGCCCGAGATAAAGCAGGAGCATAAGGCCCAGTTTGTAGGTCCTAAAGAGCAGATAGACTTCAACAGTATACCGTATAGAGATAAGCAGAAAGAGGTGAGCAGGTTGCAGAAGTTAGAAGAATTTAAGAAGAGTGGTGTGTGGCCGTCCAAGAAGAAAAAGAAAATGGTAAGTGTTTTCTCTACATCAGTTTAGAATCCGTTTAATGATTTGAAGAGGCAGTTACTACATGGTCTTGGTTTGGAAGAACTTAATTCTGTGGGTAAACAAAATATCATTTCCTGGTTAAAAAATCTCCAATATTTATAATGTTTGAACCCTTGAATTAGTATATATTAGGTGAAAAATCTTGATTTTGATACTCGTACCACAATTTCATTTAAATAAAAGGTATAATATGGTTCGTTAATCGGCGAGAAGAGGCTTTTCTTGCTTGATATTGTGTTATCTGTACTGCGAGTTTTGTTGAAAGCCCACTTGTTTATAAAAGAAACTCATGCTCGTTCATTCGAGATGTTGGAAGTAACATGGGTACAAATAGATATAAAACTTTAAATTTATATTTTATCCCTATATGTTCTTCACTTAATGGTTGTGGGTTCAAACACATATATAACATTTGAAATTATATTTTTGCCCCAATTTGTTATCCACCTAATGTGATATGGATACAAAAATACATATATCGTTTAGAGTTATAATTTTATCCTAATTTGTTTTTAAAGCTCTCCCTGATAGTCTAGTGCTAAAGTTCATAGTCATTTGAGTGTTACATACATTCAAATCTACTTTTTCTCTCTTAAGAAATTTAGTTTTTTATTTAAATTATATTTATCATTTCTCTACAAAATGAAAGCAAAGCCTCTAATGGAAATCGAAAAACAAACGATTACCATTGATGACAGTGTTATTTGCAACCATACTTATAATGCTAGAGGGCCATTCAAGTATCATGTAAGCACTAAAGGGGCACCGTCAAATATTAGATTTGCTTGTTTTTGATGGCATGAGGGATGGGGGGACTTGGATGTGTAGTTCTAATATGTGAGTCGCGCGGTTTTCTCCACTGTGATACCGTTGTCCTAGTAGCGAACCACTATTACTTAATTCCTGCATAGACTATAAATTCCTTATTTCTAGACTTTATAATTGCTGACCATGATTCAATAAGGAAACCAGAAGAGATTAAAAAATACTTACATTAATGTTTACTTAAACTTGGGGGGGGGGAAGGGCATTGTTTACTTTTGTTGACTAGGGGGGGAAGCGGTCAGAAATTTTAATACTTGAACTCTGTTTAAATGTTTCTTGACATCATAACATTTCAGTTAACAATATCATCAAATATCTTATTGACGTTATAGATGCAAACTCAATCGTGGGAACAAGCGAAACAGAATAAAGAAGAGAGAAAACAGAAAAGGAAGAAGAGGAAAGAGTTGAAACAGCAAAGTGGAGACAGTAAGAGAGGGAAGAAGAGACGCGCAGTGACGCAGGAAGAACTCGAGGAGCTGGCGGCGGACGTAGCACTGCTCAAGAAACTTAAAAAGCGAAAGATCACTCATGAACAATTTGATAAAGATTTCGATGTTGGAGATTAAATATTTAAAGTATAATTGTTTTTTCTTGTTTGTTTCTCTTCGTACGGTTTTGGAGTATAAATATCCTAATAGTCGTATTTACAATTCGAATTTATCGGAACTATTTTTTATGCATATACATATCATTAATTTAATACATAGTATACAACAAAGTCCCCTACCGCGTCTGTCTGTCTGTCTGTTCGCGATAAACTCAAAAACTACTGAACGGATTTTCGAACGCTTTTCACCAGTCGATAAAGTGATTCATGAGGAACGTTTTGGTATATTATTTGTCAAGGTTTTTTTTTATAATCAGGGCGGGACAACGTCTCCGGGCCCGTTAGTATAAAATATAGCAATTTATGCTGAAAATTTATTGCTCTAATTACAAATATCTCTTTCCGTGTAAAAAGACGGTCGTTGCAAAAATATGGTAAATAGAATCAAAATTACAGTTGGTTAAAATATACTAGAACTTTTAACATGGGAGCTGTATTTGTTAAAGAGATAGGTCTGTTATTATATGTTGCACTGAGTTAACACCTGATGCTTGCCTATGTTGATTGGGTTGCCAGATATGGGATTAAAATGTTGCGATCTCAACATACATCATTATTGTTTCAAAGGTAAGACTGTATTCAAAATAATACCTAGTGTAAAGATGTTCCATAGTAGATGGTAGTGGCGAGGTAGGGCGAAACGATGTGGTGCGAGACAGAAATGTGAGGCAAAACAATATGTGAGTTGATATTATTTTCATTTAGTTTTACTTTTGGCCACCAACCTTCTAGTAGATTATAACTGCCTTTTTCGAGTAGGTAACGATATTACAAGTGTTTAGCGATCATTTTACTGAACTAACAAGATGGTGTTTTACAAGTTTTGAGAGAGTTTTTGTGGTGTCAGAATCCTCGCGCCGTGGTATTATTCCTCGTCCACTTCGTTTATACATAATAATCAAACTCTATTACGTAAAACACCAGCAATGTTTTGTAATATACAACCAAATAACACATGGTTATGGATAAAATAAACCACATGGTATTTTAAGATCCCGTCCAAACTCCTAATATTATGTTTCTATAATGGGCAGTGCGTGCTTGATAGTTATCATAGCAACGTATATGTAAATATTAGGTCTTTACCTATGAAATTGCCGTTTTGTATGAAAAAATTTAAACGAATTTTTTTACATGTATTTTTTATTTGTATTAATCGAATCACCTATGCAATCAATGTATCTTTGCCAACGCAGTGGCAGTTTATTGATGCCCTTCTTAAAGAAATCAGCTGGACGGGACGCAACAAATTGTTCAAAGGCATTTTGTACTGCCTCTCGGGTATTTAATTTTTTCCCGCCAAGGAGTTATCCAAATTCTGGAAAAAGTAGTGGTCTGTAGGCGCAAGGTCTAGTGAGTAGAGCGGATGACGGAGAACTTCCAACCCTAGTTCTTGCAACTTGGAGAGCGTCTGCTGTGCAGTATGAGGTCGCGCGTTGTCGTGCAGGAGCAGCGGAGACGAGCGATTGACCAATGCTGGTTGGAGATGTGCCAG
>MU159551.1:38404-66639 GCA_015888305.1 Antheraea pernyi | reverse complement strand
CTAGACTTTATAATTGCTGACCATGATTCAATAAGGAAACCAGAAGAGATTAAAAAATACTTACATTAATGTTTACTTAAACTTGGGGGGGGGGAAGGGCATTGTTTACTTTTGTTGACTAGGGGGGGAAGCGGGCAGAAATTTTAATACTTGAACTCTGTTTAAATGTTTCTTGACATCATAACATTTCAGTTAACAATATCATAAAATATCTTATTGACGTTATAGATGCAAACTCAATCGTGGGAACAAGCGAAACAGAATAAAGAAGAGAGAAAACAGAAAAGGAAGAAGAGGAAAGAGTTGAAACAGCAAAGTGGAGACAGTAAGAGAGGGAAGAAGAGACGCGCAGTGACGCAGGAAGAACTCGAGGAGCTGGCGGCGGACGTAGCACTGCTCAAGAAACTTAAAAAGCGAAAGATCACTCATGAACAATTTGATAAAGATTTCGATGTTGGAGATTAAATATTTAAAGTATAATTGTTTTTTCTTGTTTGTTTCTCTTCGTACGGTTTTGGAGTATAAATATCCTAATAGTCGTATTTACAATTCGAATTTATCGGAACTATTTTTTATGCATATACATATCATTAATTTAATACATAGTATACAACAAAGTCCCCTACCGCGTCTGTCTGTCTGTCTGTTCGCGATAAACTCAATACATGCATCTTGAATTGCAAAACTTTAAATTTAAATTGTAAGTACTTAAAATTAATATTAAGAGCTCAAACTTGGTGAGAATTTTTTTTTCTATATGTAGATTAATATTTTGCATGAGCAACAAAAAAAAATAAGGCACATAATGTATCATTTATCACGTGTATCACTAAACTTACTATTTACAAACGTTATAAATATATAAATAAATAGATATATAAATGTAAAAAATAAACTACACTGGCGGACAAATAAACGGACCGTGTATTAATTTTCAATCATTATTAAAATTTCATATTTGTGTATAAAATAAATAATACTTGAAATCGAAGTAAAAGTGTAAAGAAAAAAGCGAATGAAAAGATAAAAACAAGACGTGCAAAAATAGCGAAAATTTGCGGTATTTTCCCTCTGCCTACCCCGGTAAGGATAAGGTCTGATTAAGGGTCTCTCGGTAGGCCTTACCTCTGCCGGTAAGGATAAGGTCTGATTAAGGGTCAATATATAGATAAAATGGTTCCTTACACTTCGACTTTTTTAAAAAAATCTACATTATTTACACTGTTCGATTGATTTTTATGTACGATAAAAATAATTAATAGATAAAAAAAAATCCAAAAAAAAACGTGATAAATATTATTTACCTTTTAAAAAACTGCATAAATTATTACCACAAAAATAAAAATTTTAAAATTCTTAAAAAAATCAAAATTTAAAAAAATATATAAAAACTTTTTGGTCCGATTATTTAGCACCGCCAGTGTAAAATAATAATTTTAATACATTACTAATTAATACAAAAACGGAACATTCGTCGTCAAATTAATCGTTTTTAATATAACCCCGTTAATTAATTCTATTATTTATAATTATTGTCGAAATTTCACTAAGTCTCCTTTGATATTTCCCTTTTATAAATAATAACACTGAGGCTTTACATTGTTTCGTTTTTTTAATCGTCAGGTTTAGACAATGATTTAGATAAAGTTTAGATATAAAATTATTTAAATATATTTTGTGTTTTCAATCGAATGTTCACTTTGAGTTGAACTGTCGTCAGAATTATTCCTTATAAGTTAACAATCGTTTATTAATTTTGGCAACCAATCTTTTAGTAGATTATTACTGCCAATGTCGAGTAGGTAATGTTACAAATTTCTTGGGATCATTTCGATATTCTAAGAAGATGGTGGCCTTCTTGTTAGAACTTTCCACGGAGTTTTTGTGGCAAGTCAGAATCCATGTTCCGTGATCATTTCCTATTCGATTCACTTGTGCACAATAACCAAACTATATTACATAAAAAAACCACCACTATTACAAAATACAGAGCCGAGTAACACAAATTATCCACCCACCCTTGCACAGAACACCGACGTGAAGTAACAGTGCTTGCATTGTTGTGTTTCGTTCGGTCAGTGAGAGCGCCGGAGGACCACCTCATCTCCCTTCTCTTTTCTCTACCCCTCCCCCATCCACAGGATGGCAACGCACTTACGACTCCCCTGGTGTTGCTAGTGTCTATGGACGGTGAGGGATCACTTAATATCAGGTGACCCACCTGTTGATTTGCCTCCATATGACATAAAAAAAAACAAGATTATGAATAAAATATAAAATGTAGTGGACATGACACTTCCAAGAACCTGGCTAAAATTTAGACGATAAATTACGTTGGTTTCGTTTGAAGTGAACATTCGATGGGAAAGTCAATGACATTATAATTAAATAAAAACCTGTAGATACGTTTGTAAGCGCTTTGGTAGCGCCCTGTTGAAACTTGGGTAACTAGCAAACGTGATCTACTTATATTAATTTACGCATGTGTGTGTTATCGTGCCATTCGTTTTGTCAAATTGTCATGTAGGTGACGTATCCACATTTTTTTAGTTATAATATTATTGGGGGAAAACACAAAACCGTTCGATAAGCTAAGCGGGGGGTCGGAGTCAGACCTCGTCGGGCGCCATGCCGTCGCCGGCGTCGTGGTTGGGGGGCGGCGTGGGGGGCGCGGGCGCGGGCGCGGGGGGTCCCAGCGGCTGCGGGACGGGGGACCCCTTCATGACCGCCTCCAGCGCCCGGATCCGGTTCTCCTGCTTCACTATCACCGACTTCAGCTTGCGGATCTCGTCCGCCATGTCGTTCACCTGCTTCTCCTGCGATCGATACATATACGAGTCTTTACATTTCAAACTGAGCTAAAACCAATTTTAATAATTCGTACATCACGTTTAATTTCTATAAAATTTCCAGTTTTTATACACAAGTTCAAATTTTGTCGTTCATAAGGTTTTTAGTTGCTTTTTTTCTATGATCTTCATAGCTTAAGTGTAAATTTAAATTATTTTACTCAATTTAAGCCCTGAGAAGGCGCTTATGGATGTCAAAACTTTACTACCGATTCCATTCGACAACCGATATAGGGAATTCTCGTAACAAAATATTTCTAGAACTTTTGGTGGAAGCACTGTGTTCGATTTTAAATCAGAGTTTTTGACGGCATTTTGGACTATCACTTTTATTCATAATCTTACTTTATTTCACTCTGTATTGTGCAATATTTTGCGTAATATGTAACATGAATTCTGTAATATTATAAAAAACTTCTAAATTTCTAAAAGAAATAAGCCACCACTTTGTTTAAGCATTCACTCATCATAAGGTCTTTGTAATACTGAATAAGTTTTCTATCTATTAAAAAAAAAAGTTAAGCTCTCCTTTTATATTTCCCGTATTGTGATTAGTTTCTTTCGTACTAGAAAAAAATAAGTGGTTTTATAAAACCACGATGCAAGTGAAACTTATTTGAGATCGTAAGTAGGTACTGAAAATTTTTGGAAAATTATTCAATTTAAGGTATTAACATCGCGTTTGTAATCTCAACTTAATAATTGGAAATCGGAAATAATAATAGGAAATCAATAGTAGAGAAGATATACAACTTCTTGTTTTTCTTCTTATCCTTATCCCATCTAAGTAGGGTCGGCATAATATTTTTTCCTTATCCACTTTCCCCTGTCACATGTCACCTCAGTATTCACACTTTTTACACGCATATCGTTTTTCGCATAATCCATCCATACCTTTTTAGCTCTTTCTCTACTCCTATATCCATCTACCTTTATACTCAAGACATTCCTAGTTACACGACATTCATCTCTTCTCATAACATGGCTATACCATGCAACAAGATATCCAACTATAATTTTTCATTTCATTAATAAATACAATCCTTCAGATGATAGGCGAATTTTAAAAACTGGGCACAATATTTATTTAAATCATTGAATCATTTTGAATTGAGCCATGGACCATTTGGCGTTGGCTGCTCTGCCAAGTGTTTTTCACTTTACCGCAATTTCGCGGCCGCGCGCCCGCTGTAATACGACATGGGATAGACGGACGAAAAATTTTCAGGCGATGGAAAAAACGTTTCATTTTAAAACAATTTCAAATGTAGAAATAGCTGTAGCACTTGTAAGTTGCATTTGTTTTCACATGGCAACCGTGACAAGACTCCATATGAAGACAAATAAAACTCACAAGTGCTGACCATAATACTGAATCCTTTAATGGAGGGTACACAGTATTTATAAGCATATATAATGATATATATTGGTAGGTGTTTCTACATTACAAATAATGAATATGATAGTAGTAACTCACGATAGCAGCACTGATGGCGGGCGGTGGAGTGGCCGAGGCGGGAGTACCGGACTGGCTGTCGTCCCTCTTCTGTGCCGGAGTGGGGGACCGGTCCTTCTCTCGTTCCTTAGCAGCGGCCAAAGCGTTCGCCTTCTTAGTGACGTGCAGCTGCGTCGCCGCGCGCCCCGACACGTACCCGCCCTGCACAACGAGCGCGCGCTCCTGTAGTTTGGTTAGGGAGCCCCTACCTTTTAGCATCTGTCTTTTACGATTCCGTTGGCTTTCATACTTGGGACACATTTTAATATACAATAATATTGTATAGTCTGTTTTTTTTTATATTGTACGCCTGATGGTAAGCAAAGTACAATTCAAAAGGAATGACGACCATCGAGAAACAAACTATTTATTGCCAGTCGCCGCTGTAATGTAGGCCTGCGTAAATGTCTAGTTTGTAATATTTGACTTATAAAATGAAAACTCGAGAAAATTCAACTATTTAATGGGAAAGTGAATTTTACATAACATAATAATATTCTATCGAAATTGCCAATCCATTTTTGGATGTTACTTTAAATGCTTTAAGTTTTTTTTAAATAGATATAACTTTACTAATTTGTAGGAAAAGAAGTTACTGTAATATAACAAAACTTTACAAAGGTTGTCAATGCATTTTTTACAATGTTTGATAAAAGGAACAAAATGGACTCCGCGGTGCAATTTAGGTATTTAAAAATATTTGTTTAATACAGTCATACGAAAAAGTTTTCACTCTAAAATGTAGATAAGAGAAGTTAGTTATATAAAACTTCTTATAACGAATACCAATGCATCTTTAAATAATTTTACATTGCTTATAAAGAGGGAAAGATAAGTTCTCAAACAAGGGTCGTAGATAGAAAAATAACTGCATGAACGAGGGATAAATCCTCAATGATATTAAAACAGGTGACATTAAAATATTTACATTAGAGATGATACTCCGAATTGGTTAGTTACATCGATAATAATATTAGACGGTTTAGGTATTAAAAGAAGAAAAAAACATACCACACAAACACACAACGGTTAAATATTACGTTAGGAGTAAAAAAAAGCCAACAGAATCGTAAAACCAAGACGATTTTAAATTTATCAAGTATGCTTACACAACACTTAGAAATTTTGACACTTTTTAGGAGCAATCAGTGACGTAACAGTAGGTTATAAGACGGGCAAAGTATCAAGATCGTTGAGCCTATATGTAGACAGCAAAAAAATAGTAGACGTGCCACTCTAGCAATGCTTTTTTTAAATTAAATGCAGACGTATCCGATGAATTTGCCACGGTTCTACAGCGGTATAGTTACGTCACTGGTTGCAAAGTTAATTCGCTATAGTTGAATCAGGTTTATAGTACCTGGAGCATTTATTAAATTCTGCCTAAGTGTAAAATGTATTCTTTTTTATTGAATCCATCTGATAGTAAAGTGACTGGAGTATTTTTTTGACCAGTAATTTTTTTAAGCGGTATAATTTAATGCGAAACGCTAACGTTTCAAAACTTATTGGCTAGACTTGACGAAATTATACACAAAATACAAGAGAGTTTTGCACATACTTTGTTGAAAAAAAAATGCGAGTTATCACCATAAGAGTTTCTTTTCTATGTAAGTCAGTATTCCATTCATTCATTCATTGAAAAACCAGCTTCGTTCATTACAAGAATCCGTACACGCGTTTATTTCTTCCAAAGCTACTGGTCTTTAGAAGAAATATGAGTCAACTTTCTATCAGTTGTGACCGAATTAATATATGCGTCGGGCCTTTATAATAAGAAAAAGGAGACTTGCTTTACATCAGCAATATTTGCTGTGCACATATTTTTAACAACTTGTCACAAATGAATGTCAAATTAATGATGACATTTGGAGAGCAAACAGTTCTAAGATTAATTGAGTACTTTTGCATATTACATTATCGCAAAAATAGCTGTATAAAAGTAAAGAAAAACTAGAGAAGAATATTTATTATACATCAATTTCTAGATGTTTATAAGTTACATCTATTAATTTGAAATGAGAACAAACTGCTTCCCATTTTTGGTAACTTGACGCTCATTTGCGATAGCAATTTGGCGTCAATTTGCTGTACAGTTTGGTGTCAATTTGCCGCTAAATAGTTACAGGGGATTAACGGACACACATCACTAGAAAATGTATTTTGACTAATTATTTTATTTACGTATAATTTTGAAAGACAGAAAAAAAAGTGCGTGCGTACAAAGTACACATGTCAGAAGTGAAACTTCTTTGGCGAATTTATAAGTCTTGTTTATATTTATACAAATGTAAAACTTTAGAAAAATTACTAAATAAAATAATAACAAAAAAAATAATAATAAAATTTTATTCACTTCAAAAACAAAAATTATTTACAACTGGTAGATAAGAAAGTTCTAGCAATTTTAGATATCGAATACAACCGCAATCTATTTTAATTCTTACTACCAATTAAAGCGAACTGAAAACATACCTTACCTGCGTTTTTAGTATACTATGGGTAATAAAGGCCGCATGTACTTTTATTACAAGCAAAAACAGAGAAGTACGAATCGAATTAACGGGGTTAATTTAAAAAAAACTCCATGCATTTTTTTTCCTGTACTAGTTCAGCCAAACAGCCGTATGTCACGACAATTAACGAGAGTTCGAAATCGGCAGTGATCGTCGAATGATGACTCTATCGACAGTGACCGTCGTACTACCCTACAAACTTACGAGAAAATTCACTAATTGGCTCTCTGTTTAATGACTTCTCTCGAAATATAAAATGTTGAAACAAATAACCATCGGTTTTTCCCTATATACATAGGTATCGATGTCCATTATGAATACGAGTGACTCTTCGTCTGTCGGGTAGGCTTGCTTTAGTGTTTCAATATTCGAAAGTGCAGATAAAAAATACATTTCAATCAAATTTTTGGAAATGGTAGAGCCACGCTGAAGCTACTACTGGTTTCAGCATGAATGAGTCGGCTCGTCCGGGGTAGTACCACCCTCTGATAGAAAACCGACGTGAAGTAACAGTACTTGCATTGTTGCGTTTCGTTCGGTCAGTGAGAGCGTCGGAGGCCCATCTCCTCTTCCCCCCACTCCTCCCTCCCCCCAAACACAGGCTGGCAACGCACTTGCAACTCCCCTGGTGTTGCTAGTGTCTATGGACTGCGGTGATCACTTACCATCAGGTGACCCGTCTGTTCGTTTGCCTCCTATAATATAAAAAAAAATCCGAGTCTATACAGGTTCGAACGGGTTGAAAAAAATATGTTTTTTTGATCTCCTCAATTTTGTGGTATGTTTTAATACCAGTAAAAATGGTACCAATTTGACCATTTTAAAGAAAGTTATATACATACAGCAACATAAGGTATAAGTTTGGTTGTAGTGCAATTGTTTTATCCGACTATGGTAACATAAGGTATAAATGTGGTTGTAGTGTAATTGTTTTATAGCATACTCTGTGTTTTGTTTATACGTGAACAAAATAAATTTCTATTGACGTAAACGGCATTTGATTTACCAACGAATTTAACAATATCGTGTTTTGTATTTTACCATGGTGTGTGGGTTACCTTGAGCGACATGGTGCAGGGCTCGGCGTCCTCTCCGCCGAGCCACTCCTCGGCGGTAAGGCTAGCTTCGTCACTGAGCGTGTCCGGGTAAAGATCCTCCTGGAACAGCTCCGATTTACGCGGCACCGTCATCGACACCACCTGGTACACACAAATCAACGCACTTCGTACTTAAATCGAGTTAAAGATAATAATGAAACTGCCTGAAAGGTTATATCTTGACAAGACATTCGAGTTATTGACATAGAGCTATTCTTTATTATTATTGCCTCTTCTATCTATTAAAGAAAAAAAATCTATACATATAAGAAGAATGTAAATCTAACTTGTCTGTACTTTTTAGGCTTTTGTGAAAAGAATTCTTGCAGGTGTCTTGGAATAAGTGATAAAATACATTTCAATCGTTTTTAAAAATGTCTGTTAGTGTGTTTGTTTCTTTACGCATCACTGCTAAAGTACGGCGTTGACGATAAAACCTCGCCTAGAAAATCACAAAACATTTCTTCGAGTAAGATTAGTCTTAATTACATTAAAATCTGTTCATTCTATCAAAAGCTATTGTAATTTTAATGAAGACGCGACTTAAGTACGAGAGAAAAGTAGATAACTAAATGAACTAAATATATTCAGATGATTTAATTAGTCAGTTTTTTTTTTACATTAGATTCCACGCGAACGGAGTCGCGGGCACAGCTAGTGTTTATGAAATACTTGATTAGTCCTTTATAATTCCAACGTAGGTGACATTGGAAGTTTATTGCACCTGTGTGTGAAATTGGAATGAATCGCCAGTATTCATGTACCTCTTAGAACCGTATACAACAGTTGCTCTACGTACCTGACAGAGTCCCGAATTGTTAAGACGATAGAACTTCGCGATTTCGCAGGTCGCCACGTCGCATCCACGTTTCGGCATCATACCGATACCTGGGCGAGTTCGTTTCAATCAGAAAACAAAAAAAATAATCAAGCGATGATAACTCTACAGTTACAATTAAGCTCTAGCCCTTCGCTAAATGAGAACATTACGGTAGGGCATTAGCTCCAAATTTCAATTCAAACACTATGGGGTGGCAACCACCACACCCACACTGATCGGAGTACCTAGCTTAGGCAGTGGCCTGTATATAAATTGGCTGGAGATAGATACCCCTGGAAAAAGATATGCCGAAAGGATTTTCTTTATAACCGGGATAAAACGCTTACTTACCTGATATAATGTCTTCTCCGCCTCCGTTGCTCATGGTGAGAGCACCAGATTTCCAAGACGTACACATACAATGCACAAAAATAAAATTCCGAGCCTCCGTGTCGCTAGTATGGTGAGCGAGTCCGAATATAAGCGCGGGTTCCGACCAAGTGGCGCCGAGCAAGTGACCGACCATCACCGATTTTCCGTTGACAAACAATGTGTCAAAAAAGAATTTTCACTACCCCCAACCAATTTATGCCCCAACACACTATCTCCAAACACCCATGGGTATGTCCCAGCAGATGCATTTAACAGCCAGTCAAACCCCATCCAGGCTTAGTGTATTTTAACATTTTAAACCACATCGTTATTTGAGATCAGGTGAGACTGTGATGAGTAAAACATCGTTAAACAACCATAGCGCGATGAGGGGTTTTTTCTACCACCCTCCATTTAAATATCTGTCACCAACAACCCGTTGGTGTATTCCGGTAGCGGCACTTGTGAGCAAGTCCCCCACTAGGTTTGGTATATTTACCATCTTAGATCGTCATCTAACATCAAATAAGATCGTGGTCAAACGGTAAAACCTAAAATGTATAAAAAAACGTCCAGTAATTAAATCCTAAAGGTATATTTCTTTCCGAACAGAGACGAAAACTTAACTTGAACATTAGAAATTTCTAGATTTAATGGTAATTCTCCTGGCAAAGACCTGAAGTTTCAAAATTATTTTAGGCTGCATTCAAACATTTTTCGTTGTTACATGTTAGATTGGATACCCTTAAGTTGCTGTACACCCCACTCCCCCCACCTAAAGTAAAGATTCAGTAATTAATAAATACAAATGTTTAAATTGATATTTACCTCTCTGAGGGTCCGGAGTTTGGAAAGTGTTAATGTAATGAACGAAGGGAGGTTCCGGGGTCACCTGAAACGAAATATCATTCTTCTCACAGTACTTCGCTTTGGTACATCCTATATAGCCGATGATATAATTCTAGCAGGTCAATAAGATGACAAGTTGGACGTATTACTGAGTTTATGGCGTTTTCAGATTCAGTATACGGGTCACTCCACGTCAAATCGATGACTTTTAACTCCTTTTTACCACTTTTAACCTTTTTCGAACTGAGTGTTTTTTGTTTAATTTTCTACACTATTAAAAATACAACTGTAACATGTAATGTATTGTAAATATACATCTTTATATGCATGTTCAAAAGATAAGCCTGATCGAGTTCTTTGTTGGTTCTTCTTGACGAGTGAGTTGTTTGTCCGAACGGGTGGTAGTTTTGGAGTTCTTAAGCGCCTTCTTAGGGCTTAAACTGAATAAAGTATTTTCGATTTGATTTAATTCTTTCTTCCAATATTAATGTTATATATAAAGAGTTTAGGTACCTCAAAGTATCGTATAACCGAGTCCCCTTTCCCGCACAAGTATATGAGGCTCGTGTCCGGGTCGTAGAGCGGGAACATGACCCCGTTGCTGGTGTCGATCTCCACCATGACTATGGGCTCGCCGAGCGCGTCCGGCGTGCGCAGCGAGTACTGCCGCTCCGACATGCGGCTGAACCTGGTACCGCACAACTAAAACCCTGTAGATACACGTCATGTGCGCTTCGACAGCACCCTGTTAATACTTGGCTAACTAGCTTCTTCCCAACGGCTGCCCCGTCAATCCGCCCGTATAGTCTAGTCAACAAGTTCAAAAACGTGATAAATAGAGATAAAGGCCCTAAAATATGAGCGATAGCTCATTCGATTCGGAATCACCTCTAAAAAATGTTTTTGAAGGATTTTGGGGCAGGTAATTTTTTTTATTGTTATTAACAAAATAAGATGAAAAAAAATTTGTTCGTTAAAGAAGAGGAAATTGCTTAAATGTTAATATTTTTTGAGTTATTAACGAAAAACTAAATATCATTTTTTTTCATCTTATTTTGTTAATAACAATAAAAAAATTTACCTGCCCCAAAATCCTTCAAAAACATTTTCCTAGAGGTGATTCCGAATCGAATGAGCTATCGCTAATATTTTTAGGACCTTTATCTCTATTTATCACGTTTTTGAACTTGTTGACTAGACTAGTATTCAAGCAACATATAACTATTTCTTTTTCACCACCGATATCGAGTATACGCCATCTTACTTCCACATTTTATCTAAGACAGTTGTGTGTATTAACATTTGTTTCGTCAAAATATCACGTAGGTAATGTATCTACAGCTTTTTTGTTATAATATCATTGTCATCAAGTCATAAACGCTTTCCAGTAACCCGTCGCATTAGGAGTATATAAACTCTTTCATTTCATTGAAAATATGTCAATAGTGGAATAGCCTTCGTATTTCATTCAACTTTCCTTTCCAATATTTTTTTATATAAGTCATGGTGATCTAGTGGTTTGAAAGGTGGAATTTCTTTTTTTTTCGAACTGACTACGCTATTCACCAAGCAAGGTCTTAACAGCTTCACCGGACTACATTGACAGGTGGAATATCATTATGTCCACTAGTACGGTTTCCGGTATATACTAACGAATTCTTCGGAATTCGCCTGCTTTTACTAATTTAAATTGGTAACAGTATCATCTGAGGGTGAAGAAAAACATCGTGAGGAAACCTGAACCTGCGAAATGTTCTTGTAGTACCACTGTATGTGGAAAACGTAGAACTGTGGATTTCTCAGAGTTTGTAATCGCCAATACGTCGTGGGGTGGGGTGTTGATTATGCCCATACCTTCCTTCGAGGAGGCCTATGACCCTCCGGTGGGTCTCTTACAGGTTGATGATGATGACATATAAATAGGCAAAGAAAAAACGATTTAATGTCTTTGTCAGGTGATTATCTTTTTTTTTGTTCAGCTACTATTGAAGAGTGTTATCAATAAAAAAAATTGGAAAGTTTTTTTTTCTCTACAGTCGGAACTCTAGACGGACACATCGTTTTAGTAACTAAGTACTAACCCGGTTGTGAACACGAGACCGTGTTTGAGGAAGATGGCCCGCGACGCTTTGCTGCCTTCATGCGCGATCGCTTCCGACTCTACTTCTCCTTTCCGTGGATCGATTATTCTAGAACAAACAAATATTTCTTCAAATGAGCATCGATTTCAACATTATTGAACTAGTAACCGCCCGAGACATGTACGCTTAAATTAAAATGGTGCTGAAATGAAATGTACTGAGGGCCCTGAGGGGATCTCAATTAAGACTCGCACCACCGTAGTGTCTTGAGCTACCACCAAGCGAGAAACACCAAAACAAACACCAGTATTGTAAGTAACAATATGACATCATATGGAAGGTTCTGGTGGAATTTTGTAATGTCATGGATTGGATTTTATATTTTATTCGTAATCTTGTGTTACCTTATTCTATATTTTGTTATATTGGTGGTGTTTTACGTAATATAGTTCGGTTGTTGTATACAAGTGGGTACGAAATACATACCACGGAGCATGAATTCTGACTTGTCAGAAAAACTCCCTGGAAAATTCTAAGAAGAAGCGACTATCTTGTTAGTTGATTGAAACGATCGCAAGAAACTTGTAATATCATTACCTACTCGACAATGGCAGTAATAATCTACTAGAAGATTGGTTGCCAAAGATAAAATAAAGAAAAATCGTATGACATCTTAGGTGCATTGTGTTGATTTGAGGGAACGACGTCCTTGGTGGTCCAGTGCAACTGGTGGTGAAGTGAGCACCATCAGCGGGTAATTCGGATGTCGGCAATAACTTTTGGTTGCGCAACTAAGCTGATACCAGGTGACAACCGAGATGATACCAAGTGGCAACCAAGCTGATACCAGATGACAACCAAGCTGATAACAGGTGGCAACCAACATGATGGTATCCTCCATAAAATTGTACACAATTTGTCGTTGGTGTCGACACGGCGTTCTAATGAGATAGGGCCCTAAAGAACAACGCATGGCTTCGACCAGTGGCTCTGAAGACTAGATGCATTTTTAACCCAATAACGTTGTTTTTCCACGAACCTGATTTTTTTATCCCTGCAAGTGGTGAGCAGTTTGGAACCGGTCCAATTCCAGCAGGCGGAGTAGATGAGATCCGGGTGGCAGTCCAGGGTGATAAGTACCTCGCCGGTACCGACGTTCCATATCGCTATCTGTGTAACAATACAGTGTTGTGTTGTAAAGTGTCAAAATATGAATAAGAAAGTACCTAGGTATAGATCAGTTACCTTCGTTACATAGATGTGATTAATTAAGCATCATCGGGGGTTGCGACGAGTATGCGGGAGCGAAAATCACCTCCAAACCACGACGGAGTGATCTATAGTTTTATCGATCACATCGGGACTCGCATATATATTAGATAAAAATGAGAAATCGAATCTCCGAGAATGCAATAAAAATTGAATTGATATAGACCCACATTTAAAAGTAAACATGTTCGGTAAATTGAAGCGTCATATGCACCTTATTCCTATGAACTATTTATACAATACTTGTAGAGATTTTTAGATCTTTTAGTATTTGAACATGGTTTATTTTTTTCTGTTCACTGAGTGAAGTGAATATCAAGGTATTTACATGATTGTCAGAGCCAGCGGTGAGGAGCACGTTCTGTGCAGTGGGATGCCATAAGACGAGCCCGACACGTCGCTGATGGTACACGAGGTCCACTACAGGTTCCGTCAGCGTCCTGCTGAGTCCACCATCCGGAATCTGCCATACCTAAAACAAAATCGAGATCGTTAGACGTCACGGGGTCCAATGTGAAACCCCATTTTCAAATAATATAAGTTTTATTTTCGCTAGAGGGCACTGTGGTAGACAAATAAAATAAAACGATAACATCATCATCATCATTACCCTTATCCCACCAAAGTAGGGTCGGCACAACATGTTTTCTTTTTCCACTCTCTCCTATCAAATGTCACCTTCACACCTTTTACGCACATATCATTTTTCACGCAGTCCATCCATACCTTTTTCGGTCTTCCTCTACTCGTATATCCGTCCACAAACATACTCAACACTTTCCTAGTTACATGGTTTTCATCTCGCCTCATGACATGCCCATACCATGCCAACCTATTACTCCTCAACTTATCTGAATAAAATAAAACGATATAAGGAATTGGAAAAAATCATCCTAGTCCCTATCCTATTTTAATTCCCACAATTGGACGTGGGCGTTCTTAAAGTACGAACAGTGTCAGCTACGAATTGTCCAGCGGATAATAGCTCATATTTTAAATTATATTTGACAATGGTCTCATGTAATCGAGTTTATAGCAGAATTTAAGTTCTTTAGTCTTTTGACTATACCCATATTATGTACTATTGCTGACATTCTATGTGATAGATGGTGGAAGTGGAATAGATTGAAAATAATAACATGGAAGAAATGGAATTCTGAGATGTCACAAAAAAGGCATTAGCATTTTGTTAGAGTACTAAAATCTAGCGAAATCGCTGCAAAATAGTTCCACATAATACAAATCACTACATATTATAAAACAAAGTCCTCTGCCACGTTTGTCTGTCTGTCTGTTCGCGATGAACTCAAAAACTACTGAACGGATTTTCATGCGGTGGTCACCAGTAGATAAAGTGATTCATGAGACGCCATTGGTTGGAAGTATGGGCTGTTCATGTATCTTGATTATTATTGGCAGTCAGCTTTGACTGAATATTTTAAACAGCGACCGGCGACTAGATGTTGTGTATCCTAGCTCAGACAGTTGAGGTAGTTACATCTACGGATAATTCGTAACTACCTTCAGTGTTGCATTTCTGTATCAGCTAACGTTTAATTTGATTGTTCTTGGTGGATTTCGATTAAATTAATCATGAGGTCACTATGGACGACGCCATGCTTTCAAATAGACGCCATTTTATCCCTGCCCCGACATATTATATGTATTACATAACACGTACAGACAGCTTAAGGATAAGTAAATGCCATTTCTAAATTCCTTTCATGATTTCATCTGATGAACTGATTCGCCTGAACTGACAGCTATATTCAGAGCGACCAAAAACATTGGTGACGATTGTAAGTGACACTTTGTAGTTACCTTTACGACGCAATCTTCGGAGCCGCTCGCTATAACATTATCGTTGTGCGGACACCAAGCGATGTCCAACACTGGGCCTTTGTGCCCGCCCACTAACGGATGATCAGCCGGTATACGTCCCACCTGAAAATAAAATTTTGTAAAAACTTAAAAAAACCTAATATTTTACACATACCGAGTGTATTTATGAACTGATTAAAAAAACTAGACTGAACTCTATCCACGATATATGTATTTCCGATTATCTGATTTTTTTATGAGCGTTACTGCTTACATGCGACGACAAATTTTCACCCATTACATGATTCAAAATCCAATGATTTACCTTGATTTCGTGCTAGTTTGATATGAAGCTAACAGTAATTGCGATTTTTTGCAAACGACATAAGCAATAAATCAATCGCCATTTAGTACCATATTTTATTTCATTCTTCATTGAATTTTGCTAATTTTCTTCTGCCGCCTTGATAGAGCTATGCTAATTTATAAATATTATATTATAAAATAAAGTGGCTTTGTCTGTCTATGTGTTTCCTTAGTTTTTCAAAACTATACAACGACCTTTGACACCGTTCTCTTATCCCGTTGAGAATTTTCGCGCGGAAGATTTATATTTATAACAACATATACATGTATGTTATATTTATATAAAACAGAGAAAAGTCGATGTAATCTAATGAAGTCGTCGTATCTTAGCGATGCAGAGAACAACTGTTGGCGGCGCGCGTCACAATAGTCTGACACCACGTACGCGTTGCGAGGGTAAAGGGAATTTTCGGAACACAGTATTTTAATTCTGATGTTTTTTGTTAAATTTCATTCGTATTAGGAATAATTATTTTATAAAAGTAGTCTTTTATCAAAAATTCATATTTGAGAACGAGAATTACGAAGAAAAGTGATAAATTGTAGAAGAACATAATAGTATAGAGAATTACACGAATTGTTAAAAGTTAACGATATAATGCTTGAAATATGTTTGGAATAGAATATAGTGACTAAATAAAACAAATACATATAAGAAAAACAATGTATAACAAGGTCACGAAACTCTGAAATGAAAATTGTAATATCGAAAATGTCGTGTAAAATGATATATTTTTGACTATTATATGTTTTATACAAAATATATAGACATATAGTTCATTGTTTAATTTCATACTGAATTTTAAATATGGGATATTTAGTCTGTGATCGAACAGTTATCCACTGACGAAGTTATCCATATTTTTTAAATAAACCGATAATTACTCTGTAATGATCTATTTGTATACTATGATATAATAGAGCATATAAAAATATATACACCTATACAATGATTTTCGATGTAAGCTCCTTCAGAAAAGAAGATTTTTCAAACGTTCAAACTTAAAATAATAATGAATTTCGACCATTGAACGAATATAAATAAATATTAAAGGAAAATTATACTGTTAACTACAATGAAGATCAATTATATTTTTCACTGACAGAAGGGGAAAACCGTAATGATGGCTTATAATAATTAATTAACAAGTAATTTATGTGCAGAGAACAGCAATATACAAGCTTTATTTCATCAAAGTCGGTTCACGGAAAAAATGGTATATTTATATAGTGAGTTTACATTCCAAATATGTTTCTGATGGTAAATCCCATTCGACATACTATTAGCCTTTACATATTTAATCCACGATTGACTTTTTATGATTTGGCCATTTCTTGAAGAGAAAACTTCTATAGGCGCGTTCAGCGGTATTTTTGATAGAAGATAAATATTTATAATTACGCGTCATGACATGCTACGTAAGAGAATTTTATAATAAATACGGTGGCTTTTTTGGAGATTTTGACCCCTTCGCAGCCACTGATGAGATGTCGTTAGATTTATCTAGACCCCTCTCTTAAACTCACGTCAGGTCTTTCACAATTTATGTCTTGAGTATAAATGCGTTAGATTTATTAAAAAAAATAGCAAAATATTCTTTATTGTTTTTACCTTTTACTGTTATTATTGCATTACACTTTGATATATCAATGCAAAATAAATTGATACCTATTCATGAGTTTTAATATACACTTTTTTTTTATCTCGAACTGACTACGCTATTGACCTGGCAAGGTCTTCACGGCTTCACCGAACTACAGGATCCCCCCGACAAACGGTTTGCAAGGAAGTGTCGAACTATCGAATTTGTCGGACCATAGACTGCCTAAGACTAAGAATCCGGATGTTTTTACAAAAGAGTACCTTATAATCCGACAGATTACACTAATCTTAATGATAAGATTCTGTTACGTATGTCGATCTTAGTAAATTAAACAACAAAATAGAGAACTTGGGTTTTCTTCTTTATTTTACGTTTCAATAAAATTTACGTCGATGCTACAAGACTTACAACCAAAAAAATAATAACTTTACATTAAGATATTATGGTGTACAAATAAATGTATATCTATACTTAATATTATAAAGAGGTAAAGTTTGTGAGTTTGTGACGTTGTAGGGAGTAATCTCAGGAACTGTTGGTCCCATTTGAAAAAATCTTTCAGTGTTATATAACTCATTTGCCGAGGAACGTTATATGCTATATATTATCACGCTAAGGCCAATAGGAATGGAGCACCAATGAGGAATGTTTCAAAATCTTTTTTTTTCTTTCTTGAGAGCTTCCGCTGCGTGTTAGCGATAGCCCAAAGTAATTATTCTACGCGGAAGAAGTCGCGAACAGAGGCTAGTATGTAATAAAATAATCAAGAACTATGAATAAAAATCATAATACGAATCAATCAAGTTGTAACCTGTTCAATTGTGCATTATCTACATTAGCGAAGATTGACAAAAAAAAATTCAATACGTAATAATAGACATGTCGGGTTACAAGGGGTGCCAGATTAAACAGGGGCGGATTAGCACTGTATAAAGAAAATTGTGTCAGGTTTCGGCATATTTTATTCTAAACTAGCGGGCCCGACAGACTTTGTCCTGCCCTCCTTATAAAAAAAATCTTTGACCAATTATATACAAAAACCTTCCTCGTGAATCACTTTATTTACTGGTGAAAGAGGCATCAAAATCTGTTCAGTAGTTTTTGAGTTTATCGCGAACAGACAGACAGACAGACGCGGCAGGGGACTTTGTTTTATACTATGTAATGAAACTCATTTTAATTTTAATTAATCTAATTTTCTCATATTCTTACACTATTCTTGGCACGAAAAAAATTACGTCATATTTGTCGCAACTCTATATGAGATTTAGTGCGATTTCATTTGACTCCTTCCGTACCCTAATCCCTTCACGTAATCACTGGACGCTCCCAAAAACCGTATCTGTAATTCTACATGTTCTCACAATTTTACATTTCTTTACAATTAAAAAAAAAACACGTGCTGAGCCACGGGCATCAACTAATACAAAATAAATTATGAATTTACCTAAAATAAAGTTCACATTATGTTCAACAAAACAGTCAATAAAATGTAACATCCATAACTCAGGTTAAAATCTACGCGTATTAATTTCTTGATTGATATAGTCGTAACCTGGAGAATATATTGTTTAAATGAGAAGATACGTTGTCTCTCCCGAAGTATCCCTCCCACCGACGACGCCCTAAATTCGTTAAGTGTTAAATTAGTATAGCGATACTTTATTTATCAATATGAACTAAATATTATCACTAATCTCCCCGTCACAATAAGCGGTGAAGACTCTCGACATTAGCATTCTTAACTGAAGTGGCAAAAATCGCGGGAGCACGGAATAAATAGAAATAAAGAGTGAAAATGCACACAAACTAAATAAAAACATCAACATTAAAATAAACAAAATAAGGGAAAACTAAAATGGGCAGAATTAAATAAGTTAAAAATAAATGGTGCCAATACATACATATGTAGATAAAATGATACGGAAAGATTCTAATAAAAGTAACCAACCAGATAGCGAATGTAAAAGGATAGCATGTAAAAATTAAAAAAAAGGCAACAATGAAACTAAGGATACCACAGAATAAGAAATTTTAAATAACAATAAGACTGAAACCAAAAGAAATTAGACATAAGGAAGTGTTAAAACCAAAAAAAACAAGACGACAAATAAAAAAGGAAACAAACCAAAAGTGAATGCCAAATATGATTAAAGATATATGTATAGAAATAATTAGAATAAGGACATTTAATAAAGCTAGTCTGCAGTGTTGTAAATAAAATCTCGGACTATGTCTTCTCAGTACGGAGATCTTTAATAAAAAAAAAAGTAAATAAATAACAGAAAACAATTGATAATTCGAAGTTTAGATAATATTCTGTGTAGAGATGCCTTTAACATGAAGTCACTACGATAACGCTCTAAAGGAGGGTCGTCTTATCGATAAAATTACGAGTAATTTCGTACTTGAACTTGTGTATACAATTGAACACAGAATAGTTACCTATACGCGCTTTTTCTACATCCGTAATGTAAAAACCTAACTAAAGGCCGTAGTTTCACTAAAATAGGCATTTACAGTTCGTCCCGTGTCGGTAATGCTTCGTTTTCGTGTTATGGCAAATCTACCCTCGACTTCTACATTTCTCGTCCGCACTATAACTTCATTCAGCATACTTTCCGACTGCAATGTATACAATAACCTACCTTGATAAATAGGCTATTAAATTAAAGAACAATTGAATGATTTTTTTAAGGAATTTCGTATTTTACCAACAATTGAAACAAATATTCGACATCGGTCGTAAAGTACACAACGTGCGATGCGACGTTCCAGTAAGATGGCCCGCGGCCAAATAATGGTCTGTTATTGCTAGGAATGCAAACGATACATCGATGTTTTCATACATCGACACATAAAATATTGACTTATAATAAAGTTGCGTGTTTGAAATAAGCATAATTGCCCTTTATTACACAGGAATTAATATATCATAAAGGAGCTGGTCCATATTTGAGCCAAGATACATGAATCCATTGCATGCACTTATGGATGCTAAATGAAGGTATCTGACTCTAAAATTAATAGAAAGTTTACATCTTGCCAAAGAGCTTTAGAACGCAACTTACTAAAACAAATGAAACACAGAATACGACACAAAAAATAAGAGAAAACACGAAAATAATAGATACTCGGAGGCTAAAGTGGAAATGGACAGGACATATGGCTCGTAACCCAGACATGAGATGGACAAAAACCATAACCCTGTGGAACCGGCCTCACGGATACAGAAGTAGAGGTAGGCCAAAAGCACGATGGAGACACGAACTGTAATCTATAGCAGGTAGTAGCTGGATGGACGTTGCAAGGAGTCACGACACTTGGCTTTCTCTGGACGAACAACTTCAACAAATTTTAAGTTTCCTCTGTTAAATTTGATAATGATTTAAAACGTCTATGTATTGGCTATATACACCGATGTTGAAACTCCTAAATTTTTTTCAATTTTTTCTATTGTAGCACGGCAAAATGACTGCACTATGCCTGATGGTAAGCACAGTACAATCCAAAAGCAATGGCGAACACCGAGTGACACACTATCCATCGCCGGTCGCCGCTGTCACGCCATCCTGCGAACAGCTGAATATGCACATGCCGATCCCGAAACGCGACCCGCAGAAGTGAATCACTATGACGGACTTTTTCGCCATATACATGGGGGTTGTAACCCAGTCAGACTGTAAAACACTACAACCCCGCTTTCGCCATTGCCTCGTTCGTTATTCTGCAGGATGCACCACGGGCAGGTGAGGTTGGCTTGGGTGTCTCAAGTCTTCTGATGTTATTCGACATCACTTACACGCCCCCCCCCAATCATGTTTTAAGAACGATGTTATGTTCAAAAACAGACGACGTCATGTGTAGCGTTATTTATTGTGTTCGCGATGCGCTCGCTCCCTCAGTCACATATAAATATGAAAGTGATACATACATGTCTTAAAACATTAGTCTGATTGAAAATATCGATATTGTATAGTCAATCTTTTTTATGAAAGATGTTGCATCCCTAGTTATTGCCCGACGCCCGCGTGCGTGCACACACACATTCTAATCCCGAAATTGTCAACCGCCACATTAAATGTTCACCTAATTTCGCGCCCATCGTGCCATTTGCACATTCATATAGTTCACTGGCTCTCGTCAATGACTTCTGCTATGATGCAATAATTTTATAACGATTACAAACAAATATTAATGACATAGATAATGGTCGCGATAATTTTACTAATCTTGATAGAAAATAAAATAATTCGAGTTTTTTAGATAAATTATATTCAATGCAGTACAGAACCTTGCAAATTATTTGATTAAAAGTTTACTTATCGCAAGCCTTATTATGACATCGCAAACTAGATAACATTCCATGATTCATTGAGTTGTAAAAAGCAAGCGAGCATCACAACGTAGCAGACACTTTATGAATTAAGTCCGATATATCGATGGGTGCCAAATTCTCATTTGGCAATTGGTATCATCATTTGCCATTCTTATCTATATCTTCTTCTTCTATACATATAATAAGAAGTAGCTGTTACCCGCGGCTTTTTTAATGAATTACAGAAATGTAAAATTGTAAGTAGGTGTGTACATTACAGAAATGCTTTTTCAAAAACATTTGTAACTATGACACGCACGCCATCTACTGTAACATGTGATGCGTAGATTAGATATGTGAATACTAATAGTATATCTAATGGGATGGGATTTGTTATCAGCAACATACCTGGAACTTTAACCTACTATATACCACCCTCAGTGCTCACTAACACTATATAAGAAACTAATGAAAATGTTAAGCTATACATTATCGAACAATATGTATTAAATCTTTTGTTATATAGATATAATATGTCCATATTGTCGATATAATTGTGTTATTCTTATACGTTGCTATAATCATTGAGTTATGTAGACGCAAACGCAGTAAATGAAACAAAATGGTCGCCAAATTGACCAAAAAGATAATATAATTCAAATTACATGAAAATATATGACTTTCAATTAGGTGGTATATTTATTCTTGGAGTCCAGTACAGCGCTCCAGTACTCATGTGTTGGTTTACAGTAAACAACATATTTTTGATTAATTTCACACGGACCGATTCACAGGTCATCACTACTACGAAGTCTTGGCTAGCAAAATGAAACAGTCCAAGTTACTTCTTATATTGAGTTATCTGCCAGTGAAAGTCCCGTGAAAATCAGTTCACGCATTTCGGATATTCCACTGCGGCAGAAGGAGAGTAAAAAACCTACATTACTTTTTATAAGGTCTGCTATCTACCAGTGAACACCCCGTGAAAATCAGTGAAACCAATTTGGTAAGAGCAATGCGGACGAAGCCTCGAACAAATAAAATAGAATATATCAACCGCTATAATTTCGGCTATCTGCCAGTAAAATTCCCATTAAAATAGGCCCAGTCGTATTGGAGATTACCCGGAACAAACAAACAAACAGAAAAATATAAAAATACTGACGGGATATAAAAGAAATATTTTTTGTTATTTGTGGCCATATCCATTCACCAACAAGTTGTTATTTTCATTTTATTTTTATAATACGTTTATGTTTATAATACGAGCGAAAGCAGCTCCCAAAAGGAAAAAAATGCCCGATTTTGAAACATTCTTCATTGGCGTTCCGCTCCTATTGGTATTAGCGTGATGATATATAGCCTAAACCCTTACTCGATAAATGAGCTGACTAAAACCGAATGATTTTTTCAAATCGGACCATTAGTTCCTGAGATTAGCGCTTTCAACCAAACAAACTCTTCAGCTTTATATATTAGTATAGATGTAAATTTAACATATCGGTACTTTTTACATTTTTGTAAAACAAATTGTTGAAGAAATGTCTGTTTGTATGAACACACATCACTGCTAAATCATCATCATGACAATCATAAAGCATATCCTCGAGTAAAATTTAGTTTTGGTTTCATTAAAATCGGTTCACTCTATCAAAAGTTATTGTAAATTTAATGATGACGCAACTTAAGCACCAGAGAAAAGTAAATAAGTAAAATGGACTTAATACATTCAAATGATATTATTAACTGTTTTTTTAAATAAGGTTCCACGCGGACAAAGTGGCCGGCACAGCTAGTAGAAATATATAGTCCAAGCACCAATGTTGGTGCGAAACAAAACTGAAATTGCGGTAACCGCGTGTCCTGAAAGAGACAAAACATTTTGATTCGTTCTTTCTGTCTCTCTTGACGTTGAGTCTATTAGAGCAGAGGTTCCTAAACTTTAAAGATGACGGAACACCAACCAAATACATTTTATTTTATGGAACTCCATATCAAATGATTACAAATCAGCACTGAAATTTATATAAGAACATTTTTTTAAAGAAATGTGTAGTATAAACGAAACACATTATTCTTAACTTAAAGTTTTAATGTCAAGAATGAAATTGTTTTACGGTTTTATGAATAAATGTAGTTTGGTACAAATAATATTGTAACCGTGGTATTATTTAATAGATAATTATAAATAATTTTGGCGGAACTTTGATGACTATTCTACGGAACCTAGTTTGGGGATCCCTGTATTAGACATTCATTTTTCTCGTCAGATCACCGAAGTTAAGCAACGTCGGGCGCGGTCTGAACTTGGATGGGTGACCACTTGGGAACACAACACACGTTAGTTTTTTGTTGTATTGTTTATATTAAAAGGTTTCCCTGTATTATAAATGTTTTATTTCTATTATTGTGCTCTATTTTTTTAATGTTTAATAGGTACGCGCTTGGCCACAATCTCACCTGATGGTAAGTGACGATGAGGCCGACGATGTATCGCGCTTACCCACTAGATGCCTGTTCACTCTACTCTTGAAGACTGAAGTTATAAGATGACGGGAAGATATTGTTTTATATATAGTTTTTTGTTGTTGAAAATATTACAATTACATGTTTTTTCTCATATAATATGCAAAAATGTACAGGAATTAATAGATTATAAAATAGCTTGCGTTCGCGTCTTCGTTCACGTAAAAATAGTTGTTGTTTCATGACTATAATTCTAACAGTAATTAACTCATGACAACTTCACCCCTTTAACCGTTCAATAAATTTTATCTTACCCCTGTTACATTTTATTATTCCTGCTTAGCCACTAAGAAAAAGAGTCATGATATGCAGCTTAGACGATACTCCGAACAGTTATTTTTGTCAGGAAGATATATTAGTTCAGGACAAAAAATATATGAATTATATTTTACGTATGATATCTGCTAATAAAAAAAAAATTGACATGACAAACTAAGATCTTCAAAACTCCATAAATAATAATAATATTTTAACAATTATTCAAAACCAGGGATTCCCGTGATCATAAACTAGATTAAATTATAAAGGAGACTTTAAAATCGTGAAAACTAGATTGAAAACGAATATATTAATTACTAGCCGTGCCCGTGATTTCGTCCGCGTGGAACCTTATATAAAAAAAAGTGATTAATAAAATCATTTGAATGCATTAAATCCATCTACTTATCTAGCTGTCTCTCACACTTACGCCGCGCCGTCATTAAAATTACAATAACTTTGGATAGAGCGGACCGATTTTAATGAAACAACGACTAAGTTACACCCGAGGATATGCTTTATGATTCTTGATGATATTTTATTGTGAACCCAGTACTTTAACAGTGATGCTTGTTCATACAAACAGACATTTCTAAAAATGGTTGAAATGTATTCTATTACTTATTTCGACACGTGGAACATTTTTTTTTAATCTTTAAAGTACAGACACGTTAGTTCTACATTCTTATTATATGTATAGACGATATAGGATCGCGTTGCACACGGCTTCCCGCCGGCGCTTTTCTGGGCGGACGCGTGGGCAGGCCCTCGATTTCCACGCGCATCCTCGCAATCCGTTGCTTGCCCAATGTGCGGTAAACGTAAATAAATATATAGTTATAACCGATATGAAATAATATATTTCTATCATATAGGAATTATCCAGATATTTAATTAATGGTTCACCACGCCGAGAAAATGTGCGGTAAACGTAAATAAATATATAGTTATAACCGATATGAAATAATATCTTTACTATCATATAGCGATTATACAGATAATAAATCCGGCCGCAAAAACTCCCCAATATAATACCAATAACCACGTGGTTACAGTTATGCGATTAACTTATGATTTTGCAAATTCAACCTTACCTGAATGATTTAAAGTTGTTTTTACAAGGACGCAAGCGACGCGAGACTATTTGAAATGACTGCATAATCCAAAGTTAAGCACTCATTTTTGTGTGCCGTCTGTGAGACGTTAAGTGTGCATGGGATTTTTGTATATCAATGATTACAAGCTTTTATCCAACTTACAATATTTGTTACTTTGTTGAGGTCAAATATTACAAGTCTGTTTAGTCCTGGTGGCAATACACGAAAATGAAATAAAAACAAAAAGGGGAATTTTATACTGGTCGCTACATTAAAACACAGATCCAAAAAAAATCGATTAAGCTTTTCAGCGCGTCTGTATAAAAACTTGTTTTTTTAAATTATTCTTAAAATAATAATTTATATTAAAATTAGGCTTATTACCTGGCACGTGTGTCACTCTTGAACAACCAGTAAGTTTTATAGTCCACGGATGACGCAAATCTAATTTATTTTAATTACTCCGGCAAGACGTAATATAACATAAGTTATCGGACATTTCAATATTATATGAATACGTTGTTTCGACAGATAGAGAATGTATAGCGCTATAATATGGGACTGTAAATATCCCCCCTCCTTATCGCATAATGCAATTTTCTCGGGAAAGGCGCGGGCTTGGTAATTTCAAAGACCGTTAAATACATATGTATCTATTATTATATATCTATGAAATGATAGAAGTCTGCCTATTGTGCGTACATCACTTAAAAACTACTGGATTTCGATTAGATTCTTTTAGTTTTACTTCTTAGTTACTTAGTCCTTATCTACAGAAAATATTCTCACGATATCTTAATCTATACTAATATTATAAAGAGGTAAAGTTTGTGATCCCAGCCGATCGCGATAGCGATGACTCCGACTCCGACTCCGACATGGAGCAAGACCCTCCTGCTCAGCAGGATCCCCCTGCCGAGCAAGCCCCTCAGGCTGAGCAAGCCCCTGCTGCGGACGATGGCTTCACCACCGTCACGCACCGCAAACCGCGCAAGAACAAGAAGCGCCCGAACTCACCTTCCGATCCGGAGGACAAATTGCCCTCTAAAAAGATCGCAAACGTCGATGGCGCGAAAGTGCCAAAGGCGACACCAGCGCCCTCTAGACCCGACTCGCCCGCGGCTGCGGGTTCCGCAGTTTCGGGCAAGAAGCACCGCCCACCGCCCCCCGTTACGATCCAAGACAAAGCGTCTTAGGTTGAGATTTCTAGCCTGCTGGAAACGGCAAGTATCCCTTACACCTCCGCCGTGAATACCGCGGTAGGTATTCAGGTGAAGGTAGCCACGTCCACCGCCCATCGCAACCTCACTCGTTTCCTTCGGGACAACCAGTGGGGCTATTTCACGCACTCTCTCGAAGAGGAGCGTAAAATACGGGTTGTGATCCGTAGAGTCCCCTCAGAAATCCCGACTGACGACATTTCAGACGACCTCAAGGAACAGAAGATTCCTGTTCGCGAGGTTCATCGTATGCGCTCTCCGCGCACCAGGGCTCCATATGATATGGTTCTCGTTGTCATCGATCGCACCCCTCAGGGGAAAGCGATTTTTAATCTTACATCCCTTTGCGGCCTCTCCGGCGTCATAGTCGAGCCGCCGCGCAAAACGTCTGTGCCCTCGCAGTGTCACAACTGCCAGGTGTACGGACACTCCGCACGAAACTGTCGCCTGAAACCCAGGTGCGTTAAGTGCCTCGGCGACCACTCCACTAGGGAGTGTTCTCGCACGAAAGACGCCTCCGACCCTCCGAGCTGTGTTCTGTGCCGCGGCGTGGGCCATACCGCGAATTATCGCGGATGTCCCCGCGCCCCGCGCACAAAGCGCCCTCGATACCCCAGGCAGGCGTCGCCGTCTAAGACGGCCGCTGCCCCCGCCCGTCCTCGACCTCCGCCTCTCATGTCTCGAGAGGCCTTCCCGAACCTGCCGGGCACGTCTCGTGCACCGGCAGCGTCCGTACCCGCGACTAGTGCGCCCCCCCGCCCCTACCGGGCCCCTCAGGCCCCGTGGGCTCCTAAACCCGCGTCCCAGCACACTCCCAAACCTCCGGCGGCTAATCCTTCACAGGATCACCCCGCATACTCCTTTTCCCTATCGAGTATTGACTACGCAGGTCAACTACTCATTTTCCACGAGATCTCGGAGATCTCGGCGTACGAAGAGTGCTCTCGTAATCCGCTACTAGGTGCCGTCACGGCAATCCATAGATTTCCAGCCATCGCGGCTACACTACAACGGCTCGCGCGCGCAGCTGTTAAAAAAATAAATAACTCAAATAAGATAGAGTAAATCGCGTATTTACGTCTATCTTCCCCTAAAAATAACCGTCAAACAATAATAATAATTTTTGTTATGTCTATTTTTAGACTTCGGTGCCGTCACCGTTAGTAAATTTAAATTCAATCTTATAAAATGCGTGTTGCGCCCACGCTTTTGTAATCGATCCCTATTAGCTCCCGCACACTTCGCGGTTCTCAATAATATCTCGAGCCTAGGTCGTCCCCGCGCGGAGCCCTCTTGATATTATTTACGCGATACAGTGACTCACCTACATCACTTGAACAGACATATGAGATCATCTCTCTCACACACGTGCACATATATACACATGGTGGGAGGGTTTTGTTTTTTTTTCCCTCATCGAACTGAATCGAATAGTTTAAGTTCGTTTCAATCCGATATACACGTATTCATTTGTGAATCATGCAATTTCGATTGTATGGTTCACAAATGTATATATGTATGAATAGCTTAGAATAGTTAGCTAGGACAGACGTGTCTTTTTCCAGGAAACAGCCCAAGCCGAGGTGTGCGTGCACCCTTGTGTATGTTACCCAAAACCAAAATCGGCTGAGTGCCCTAAGCGCTCGGCCTTAGTAGTCCGGTGAAGCTGTAAAAACC